>CAUYON010204534.1:0-40366 GCA_963573935.1 Arctocebus calabarensis | reverse complement strand
CCCTAGTAGCTGGGACTACAGGCGCCCGCCACAGCGCCCGGCTATTTTTTTGTTTTGCAGTTCGGCCGAGGCCGGGCTTGAACCCGCCACCTTCGGTATATGGGGCCGGCGCCCTACTCGCTGAGCCACAGGAGCCGCCTGCAGCTCTCTTTTGATTATTTAGCCAAAGCCTTTTTACTAAGCACCTATTTTGTAAGACTTGCTGGCCCAGGAGGAGAGATGGGGCGAAGCACAGGCCACATGCCACACAAAGAAGTTACAACGTGATCGTGGCGATGAGGCGTGTGCAGCAGAGCCAGCAGGAACATGGAAAACCCTGTATGTTGTGTGTGATGCAAACACCATGAACACTGTTGGCGTTTAGGGAGCAGTTAGTGCCAACTGGAGTGGCCAAGGGTATGAAGGAGATGGGACTCGACCAGACCGGCAGTAGCAAGCAGGAAGCTGGGAAACAGCCTCTGCTGAGGCACAGAGATGGTTCCTGGCACTCATGGACTCAGAGAGGACAGTGGCTGGAGGGAGGACTGAGCCTGTGTCAGGAGACAGTGGGAGAGTGCTGGGGGGCCCAACAGGGAATGTGCACTTCCCATGGTGGGCTCAGGTGTGACCAGGAGAGAGGAGGCCAGGCAGGAGGCTGCTGCCTTGGCCAAGGACACAGCCTGGGAGGAGCAGGTGTCTGACAGGGCTCCAGCCTCTTTCTGTGTGAAGCTAACTTCACACGGGCATTGGACCCCCAACTGAGGCCTTGCTGGTGCACGCTCTCCACAGTGGGGCACTGTCTGGGCAGTGAGAAGCTGCAGGACACGTTTAGTCTCCATGTACTCATACACAGAAATAGGGGAAACTCAGAACCTTTCAACCTAATTTTTTTTTCTTTTTGGTAAAATGTGAGTAGTTTGAGAAAACATCATGCTGTGTACATTTTCTCTCTCTTACTATGTATTAAATTCTCAGGCCTTTGGGTCAAGGGGTATGAGATAAATGTTCTTAGAGGGGATCAATTTCAGAATATTTCCATAAAGTAATAGATATTCCTTATTCACAGATTAACTGAGCTCAATCTAAATGAGGAAAAAACTGAAAACATCCAAGTGGATGTCTTGAGTCCAGATATTTGCCGTTCTGCAGACCGCTATTTGGTCTGTAAAACACACAGTGAAGTGAAAACGTGGCAATTATTCCATTCATTTGAATCATAAAAGTTGAAAAAGAAAGTTAAGATTACAAAGTAATTTTGTAGCCCAAATACTTGAGCCAAGTCTTTAATTAACTGGCTGACTGCCAAATTTCACTTTACTTTGTTTTTTGATGACACATCAAGAAGAAATGAGCCCTAGGAAAACAGGTTCAGGATGGCACAGAGGGTTAGTTTTTGAAATTAAGCATTTAGTTGCTGGGGTTTTGACTGGATTTTCTGGATTAATTTACATCTTTTCATAGTCTGAATGCACTTGATGTAATTTTAATTAGCTTTAAGAGAACACATGAATCAATGTTAAATATGAAAGTGCCTGGAATTTTTTAAAACAAATTTTAAAAATAATCAAATCAAATCTTGATTTAAACTCAACTGTCACTGCGATGGCATGAGGCACCTGAGAGTCCATTTGGCAGTTTGAGCAGTGTCCAGCTGAGGACGCATGAGGATGGGTGTTCAGCGGTGACAGCTGCTCACTGACCCTGCAGTCTGAACAATGTCAGGCTGTGGACGCATGAGGACGGGCAGGGGCAGGTGTGTGGTCATGGCAACTGTGTGCTCAGCAGACTCCAGGAAACATGATGGTATTTGTCCCAGCTCGAGTGGGGACACGTTTGGGATATAAATGAGTCTTACAGAACAACAACTTTTTAAAAATGGTGACTATCACAGGCTAAGAATGAATAACATTAAGAGTTGCTCTTCACTGACTCACTAAGCCACATGATGTGAAAGGTGAGGGCAGAACGGTGGCATGTAGAGTGGGATCGAGAGTGGGGACTTGGTGCTGCCTGCCTCAGTTCAAATCACGGCTCCAGAGATGCTTATCAGGTAAAAAGTGGATCAACCCCCCTGAACCAAGCAGGAGGCAGGAGCTACATGAGCTGCCCACTTGTGGAGCAGCTGGTGCCTGCACAGCCATGCCTGCCCCTGTGTGGGACATGTTTGGAAACCTGCTCTCTGTCAGGCTCTTTGTGATGTGGTGCAGTATGTGCAGACAGAGGGAGGGCGACACACAGGGAGGCGTCCCTGGAGCAGGAGAGGCATTCAATGTAGTGTAGCTTTACTTCTGTCTTCAAATTACATGTGCATATTGACACTTGCATACTGCCCATTTTAACTCAAGAGTCTTCTACTCAGGGATACTAAGTCATTTATTAATATACATATTGGTTCCCAAATTATCTAAAAATATCACACGTCCTGTGGTTGCTTTAGAACATCTTGTGTTGAGTAACTGGAGTTTTATTAGCGCTGAACACAGGAAGCAGAAACTGAGCTTCTCGAGCATCAGGCTCTGCTTTTATCCCCTTTTTAAAAAACCGGCTCAGCATGACAATGGCTGACTTCTCACTCATGTCACAGCACACAGGTGAACTGTTGCCCTTGACAATTCTCCAAGTGGTGACTCGGGGACACTGGTTCCTCTGCGTCAAGACCCTATTACCTTAAACTTGTAGTCCCCAAGTTTGCCATAGGAGGAGAGAGAAGCTCTGCTTCTTTAAGTAAGGTCTTTCACAAAATAAAAATAAATTGAGGCAAGACATAAAACCTTGCCCCTAATAATCCCTGCAGTTCCACAGAGCAGCAGGGACAGCAGGACCCTGAAGCCCTGGAGTCTCTGGCTAGTGCCTCGGGCTGCGTGCTGCCCTACACACAGCCGGTCCTCAATGTATATTTGCTGAATTTAGCAAATGAACTAAAATATTAATAACAAAACATCTTTAGTCTGACCCACATCAGCTATGTAATTTTTACTGGAATCTATTCTGAATTTGCTAATTTTTCAATGTCTCCTGGGAATCACTTCAAAGAGGAGGCTGGGAGGAAACAGAACACAGACCAGGCACAGGAAATGTGGTTGAGAACACCGCAAATGAAGAATAATTTGCAAACGATCCTCTAAACAGCCTCTTTATGAATGAGTGGTTGTCTGACATACATATCAGAAGAACTGTGAGGCTCCTTGGGGACTGGGAGAACGTGAGGAGGCACCAGCACAACCCGTCCCCAGGTGCCCATGCCCTGTGTGGCTTCTTCCCACTACGAATCAGCATATGGCTGGATGACATGGTGACCAATGGATATCAGGAAAGATTATGTGAGCAGAGCTTCAAAAGGGCTGGAGCACTGGGGCTTTCCTCTTGAAATGCTCCAGCACCAATGGCAGAGAAGTTTAGGAAGAGAGAGTCAGTGGAGAAGGGCCCGGTGACCCTCCATGTGGCTGCCGGGGAGCTGGGGTGGCCAGCACAGGAGCCTCCAGCCAGCCCATGGGCTGCGAGGGACAGTGAGCTGTTACTCTTTCAGGCCTCTAAGTTTTGGGTGGTTAATGATGTAGGAACGATGAGCTAAAGCAATCTCCATCACAGTAAATGAACCAAATCTTGATGCGTTTAAAACTGCGATCCAATCTAGAGCCACAGGGTCTGACTCACATCTTAAAAGCTGGTCACATGGAGGTGGGGCAGAGATGGGGCTCTCACTCCACTCTGGCCCCCTCATCTTTGACTTTCATTGTAGGCAAATAATTATTAACTCTTAGCTTACCCCTGCCCCCTTCCTCTGTGAGTAGAAAACTGTTACCCATCTCTTATAAAGTTGTCATTCTTTGGACAAAGTATGTTTAAGTGATTCAAAGAGGAAAAGCTCATATTTTGATCACCAAATATAATTATTCTAGGCCTAAGTGTCTTTACAAATAGTGCTTCAGAGGGAATAAAAAGTGGTTATTTGACTATAAAATGGTAGTTGTGTTTATTTTTGGTCAACAGAAAAAAAATATTTAATGCTGAAATAACACTTGATCTAAAGCCACTAGATGCCAAGAAACTAGATGCTTTAGCCACTAGATGCTTTTTTAATATATTAAAAAATATGTAATGCTGAAATAACACTTGATCTAAAGCCACAAAATGCCAAGAAACTGATCCAGAGACCAGACCCCCAAGGGTAGGATCAAAGACACACAATGCTGATAATGGGGGACGCTGCTGCTAACGGGGGTGACAAGGTAGGATCTGTCGGCCCCACACTCACAGCCCTTGGTGGCCGGGTTAGGGTGACCCTCATCACACTGGGTGTTGCTTAGCAATCCCAGATCAGGGTGAACCCGACGCATCGCTGGGGAGTGGTGGTTTAGAGCCCCCCATAGGTCACTGCTCTCAGACAGGCTGTGCCTTCGCCCTAAGGGCACCCAGTTCCAACTTAGGGACTGACCTCTCCCTAAGGATTTTCAAGTAGAGAGGACAGTCCATGCTTATGATCGAAAGCTTTCCATGCTTCAGAGGTAGGTACATGTCACCCTAAGCTTCATTTCCAGTCTTTCCCTCTCACCAGCAAAGTGGGGTCCCTCTCTCTGAACACAGCTTCCCAGCTCATCCTTTTTATTTACCAGCTCGTCTGCTTCTCTGGTTGACCCTAACAAAGGTCGTATGTTTCCCACGAAAAGGATGAGGGAAGACAGTGAACTGTCGCCACAGTGCAGCTGTCACGCACGTGGGGTCTGCTCAGATACTGTGTACTGGCCCCTCCAGCCAGTGGGGCTGGATGCAATTTCCTGACCATGCAGTATCCAGTTGACAGAACAGTTTGGAAGGAGAACGCAGAGTAAGAGCAGAAACTGTGCTCAGGGACCTTCTGTGATGCCCTGTGGTGACCTCCTCACCAGGGACGGCACCTGTGTGACCACAGAGCAAGGGTTCTGGAGCCGGCTGGTTACCCCTGCTGTGGCATCTCTGTGCCGCCACAGCGCATTTCTTTACCTGTGCTAAGAACCACCACAGAACAGGCCGTGTCGTACTGCCGACTCTGTCAAATGGCCTTGGAAATAGTGCTCCGGGGCACTGCAATCAGGTTTATATTTGTAACTTTACTCCCAGGTTTGTGAACTGTTAGTTGAGGTGCACCTGAGGTCTCCCAGGTCACCCCCCTCACTTGCTCATGAGTCCCCTGAATGCTGGCTTCTGGGAAAAGCTGCTGAGGAAGCCAAGGGCCCGTGACCACCCAGAGATGATCACGGTCCGCGGGGCGAGTCGCCACACCTCCAAGGTGAGAAAGAGCATGGCGTTTCCAGGAGAGCAGTGAGGGTGGAGGGCGCGCCTTCCCCTTTCACCTCCACTCATTTCCCTACTTACCTTGCTCTGATGGGCTGAGACCCTAGCCTGGGTCCCAGAGCACTGCCGTTCCCAGGAGAATTCTTTCTGGCTAACGCTGGCGATATAGAAGTTGTTCTTTGAGGCACCTGGGAAAAAAAAGAATTCAGAAATATTTTCCATAAAATTGCTTCCAAAAGCTACTGTCTAAAAATCCCTCCCAAGGACATGGCAGTAGTTAGAGGGACTCTGTGAAATAGGAGAGAATGTACCTCTCATTCCTCAAAGAAATATTAATATACAGCATCTGCCACTGGCAAAAGACAGAGCAGCAAGGCCAGCAACCATTCGGGAGGGTCAGCCTCTGTCTCAGAAACAAATTCACAGAGGGAACTGACACGTTTGATTCACTGGGCTAACGACTGACCTCTCCTGGTCAGGCAGAAGCAGTGACGCCAGAAGCTGCATCAGATGACAGCCACCAGCAGACCAAGTTCCACCTTCAGCCCACATTGTAACTAACACATAGGGAAATTATGACATCTGGTGAGAAACTAGGGTATCAGACCAGAACTTGGGACATAAGTCATGTGTTGGTGAGGTTGGCACACCTGCTGCATCTTATTGCTCCTAATCAACTTGCAATTCCTGACTAAAACCAGAAACCAAGGGCACTGAGCTCTGGTCAATTAGCAAACACAAGGCAACATAATAAAACAGAGGGTCAACACTGATAATCCTGGAAGGGTCTTCACAAAGGCTGTGTGAGCGCTGGTAAGACTGCGAGGGCAGGAGGAACATGTATTCTTAGCTTATGTGGCAGCAGCCTGAGGTGGAGTTCAGGTATGCCTCATTTTATGGAACATGCAGACATTTTAAAAATGAAATCAGGATGGTGCCTGGGGCTCAAAGGAGTAGGGTACAAGCCCCATATACCAGAGGTGGCAGGTTCAAAACTGCCCTGGTCAAAAAAAAAAAAAAAATGAAATCAAATATCACAAGTGTATCAAAGGGGCTGATTATTGAAAAGAATACTTTTATGAGTCCTAGCTAGAAAATTACTTTCAGTGTAAAGTGTCATCCTGAAAAATTAATTTTTATTATAATTCATTTTAACATGAAGAATGAGTTGGTAAAGTAAAATAAAAAGGCCAAATCAGTACTACCATCTGTTCAAATTACATATTATTATTATTCTTTTATACAAATGTAAATATTAGAGAAAAAAGAGCTTAACAAATAATTCAAATCTAAGTTTTCGAAGTGGTCTAAAGATTTCTCCCAGCTTTGTCGATGCAGGCTGGCAAATTTTCACAGTGGGATGTAACTTCTGTCTTCAGTTTCTTTAGCTATCCTGTCTGTGCCCCGACCACTCTACTTTCCATATTAAACTTTGCTCCTTGATAACCTTTTCTGATGCCATTTCTGCTTCCACAGAGAAGGAAAGAACAGCAACAAATTATTGGTTGATTTTATTTTGGGACTCTTTGTTATAGTATTCTTTTGAGAGGAAGATGAGAAAATATTTATAAATCACTCAGTAAAAATTTCTGATTTTTCTGGAATTAATAATGGCATTATTCTTTGAAAGTGTGGAATATTTCATTTGTCACAGCTCCTGTGCTGAGCTCAGGGAAAAAGGGATTCCTAAACCAGGAAGAATGGTACAAAAATTTCCACAATGTTTTAAGACACTTTTAGGCTGTCTGCAGTCTGATGCACAGTCACATTTGAGAAGTTTTCTTACAAAGGGCAAGGACTTGGTACAGATAAAAAAAGCAAGACAGCCCGAGCTTGTCCAGGGGGATGGCTGGTTTTACCTTCAGTAATAAATTAAGGCTGGGGTTAAACAGACTTAGCCTGGAAAGAGCTTTACTTAAATGTGGCCAACTCATTTATTCTCAGAGAAGTACTATCTTCTGAACCCCCCCCCAATCTGGTTTTGCTTTGCATTGTTAAAAATAATGAATTTTTTTTTACTTTTTATCTGGAAGCTTTCAGTTTGTCCAGAAGTAGATTCAGTCATCAATAAAAATATCTGTTATTCTGGCTCAACGGGCTAAGGTGCCAGCCACGTACACCTGAGCTGGCGGGTTCGAATCCAGCCCCTGGGCCCGACAAACAACAATGCCGGCTGCAACCAAAAAATGGCCGGGTATTGTGGGGGGCACCTGTAGTCCCAGCTACTTGGGAGGCAGAGGCAGGAGACTCGCTTGAGCCCAGGAATTGGAGGCACATCACAGCTGTGAGCTGTGATGCCACAGCACTCTATCCAGGGTGACAGCTTGAGGCTCTGTCTCAAAAAAAAAAAGAATATCCGTTATTCTATTTCAATGCCAGTTTGGTATGGGTACATGCTTCCAAGACATACATCCATGAGAGCCTGAGTTTCTTTGGGGGAATGAAGGTCAGCAGTGATAAATAACAGTCTGTATCTTTGCTTGGGGGTGGGGAGGACAGCACTCGGGAGAAGGGGACACTGTGGACTGTTCCGTCCTTTATTGCCGGGAAAGGTGTGGAACTGCGGTCAGAACAGTAAACAGGGATGGTGGAGACACCAAAACACCCAGTGAGGTCACCTTTGGTGGGATGTCTTCTTCCTGCCGTAACCAAGAGCTTCGGTCAAACTTTTCAATGCGAGTCGGGAGAGGAGGGTTTTCGGAGGTGGGGTCTGAGTTCTGGCGAGGCATCTCGGCACGGTGAGAGGTCACGGCCAGAGCCTCCTGGAAGCCGGAGAGGCCCTTGGTGGGCTGCTCGAGCACCGACTGGGAGGCGGTCAGGGCTGGCCCCTGGGGCTTCACAGCTACCAGATGTGGGATCTGAGGGACAGAATAATAGTGGGCCAGTCAGAGTCACCGTCAGGTAAAGGGCAAAAGAAGAGCTTAGGGGACAGCAATAGGACTGCAGGGAGCTCGTCCTGCCACCTCTAGCACATGGAACAGCTCTTCAAGGCCTTCCCTGGGGTGGGGTGTAGGGCTGAGTGCTAAGAGCCTGTGCAGCAGCACAGCAGTGAGGGTCCTAATAACCACGGTGCACTCAGGGAGCATTTGCTGACCTGCAGTATGGCAGGTTTTACGAGCATTTCTCTTTTAACATCTTAGACTTCCTCCTCTAACCACCTCACCTGGTCAGCAGGGCTGAGTGGGCCAGGAATCTACATTTCCACCAAGTTTTGGGTGACACTGGATGCTGTTGGTTCAGTGACCATCCTGAGAACCCCTGGCTTAGAAGACATCTTTAATTTTTCCAGTTTCATGATTGTGTCCAAATCCCAAGTGTCGAAAGATTACATATTTTTTATATACAGATGCACGTACACACACGCACACCTCAAAGGTCTGTATCCATTCTAGCTTTGGAATCATAAACAAGAGGATGCTTGTTCTCACCTTGAGGAAGATCCACAAGGGTTTCCTCAAGGTGAAAAAGGCTAATTGACCAAGGATTCACTTTTCTCCACTCTTCAAATCCAGTGGGCCTCCTATAGTACCCTAAATTCCACATTAAGGGTCACACCCAGGTTGGTCCTATGCCTGAATCCAGGCTCCACTGTACGCCCTACTGGAACCCTGAGGGACAGGGGACAGGACGTACCTGGGGGTCCACTGGTCTGAGCATGGGGGGTGTCCGAGCAGGCTGAACCCCACTGATGCTGAAGGACTCTGACCTGGGGGGCAGGTTGGGGTCGGAGACCCTGTTGGCAACCTTGTGAGGCATGGCTGGCGAGCTCTGCCGGTTGAGCCTCGACCGCTCTTCAACCTAGAACCGAGAGAGAAAGACCTCACTGAATAGAAGCCAGGGCATCTACTAGTAAGGACCTTCTGTGGGCACCCGCACAGCCACTGGAAAACTCTCATCAATTCATGTTAAGAAGGTCAAACTCTATTTCTGCTCTGTTTCAAGAATGTGCATAGAGTTCCTTTCTATCACAGCAAACACTAGGACAACGAAATCCCTCAAGAACACCTAAGCCATTGCTCTCCTGTTACCCATAATCTTGTGTTAGTTTCACTGGCTGCAAATCTGGGACTTGCTTAAACATTTATCTTGCATGGATTAGGATGTTATCTTGTTGGCTGGTCACAGAGTCACGAGGTTCAAAAGGCAGACAGCTGGACTCCAGACACCCAAAAGGACAGTGGTGTGCATGGGGAGGGCCTGGGGATGTGAACCTGCTGTGGGGCCTTATGGGTAGGGCCAAGCAGGTGCTGAGGCCGAGTGTGCACCTGCACTTCCTGGCATGCCTGGCTGATGGGTGAGTGGGTGTCCAGGCTGCCTGCTTGGTGAGCATGGCCTGTCCTCAGCAGGTTTCCCACAACATTTTCTTTTTCTCTCTTCAGGGACCTTTCTTGCTAGCATCTTTCCTGCCCCTAAAACACACCACTCCCGCTCACTCCTCCCATGCCCAGCGCAGACTCTACCCCTTGGCTGTCCCCTCCTGCCCTCTCTGCATCTCCACAGGGCTCACTCTGGTCACCCCCATCCCTGGCCCCTCTTCTTTATGGCTATTTCATGTCCTGTCATTGTCTTTCTTCCCGACTCTCAGTCCAAAGCAGATAATGGATCATAAATACTTCACAGAGATGGTGCGCAGGGCCAGTGAGTGGCCTTTTTACAGGTAAAAATTACCCTTAGCACATATTAACAGCAGGAAGACTGTCTCAGAGGACAATTTTAAAGGGAAATTTTGATACAGTGTATACTGCGAGCCATGACTTAAGATCTTAAGACAGCATCCAGAGATGTGGGCTTTCCTCCCAGGCCCATGGCATCCTGTCTTTTATTTCTTCAGGGTCAATTTCACCCTTCTGCTTCCCAAACCTACCAGGACAATGTGAGCATTCTGCCCACCCTGATGGCCCTTAGAATAAACCCTTAGTTCCCTCCTGCTGGGGCACTGGCTGAGTGTAGTAAGACCTTATACGTGGGCATCAATATTTACGTCTGTCTGAATTATTTTTTTCTGTAGCAGCTAAAAGTCTTTTATGCATTTTACTGCTTGATTTGAAATAAAAATTTGGTAAAGCTGTTTTTCCCCCATCCTCCCTACTATACTTTGAATCTTTCTAGAGGCAGAGTCACTCTAACATGCAGGATAAGGCTGTTTTTAAAACTTACATTAACTTCAAATAGAAAACATCCCTCCTGCCTCCACGGAAGTGTGATTTGAACATCTCTGCCCCACCATGGTTGTGCAAGGTATGCGCAAGTGGCACTTTGGTTTTGAAATTCCACGCCCAGGAGCTCACCATGCACCATACGATTTGCTGCAAATCTTTGCAAGAATGCAAAACAGAAAATGTACACTGTGTGTGTGCAGAGAATTACAACAGGAAGAAGTATTTGGCTACTCTATGAATCAAGAACACAAAGCCATCTTTTTTATTATTATCATTAAATCATAGCTATGTACATTAATGCAATCATGGGTACAAAGCCATCTTTGAAATAAGACCACAAAAAGAAAAAGTCCCATAAAGACAGCACCAGGTAAACTGACACCCTGGCTTGCAATGTTTTTCCTAATGCCAGACTCTGTGAAAAGAAGGTTTATATTGCTAGATTGTTAGAACTGCTCAATAAAATATTATCCATTTTCTTTATTTCTCGGGAAGATCACTAATAGATCAATCCCTCAATGTCTGTACCTTGCTACTTAGACCACCACTGTCTGAGCTTAGGAACCCTAGAGATTCACACATGTTTTCAGATAAATATTGGTTAACCAAACTTTAGCCCACTGTCCCATAAGTCAGTGACCAAATATATTGAGACAGTGAAGAATACTTGTAATTATTATTATTTTAAACTATAATTTATGCTCAGTTTTATATCCACATTAGTAGAAAGTATGTAAAAACAGCAGAGGCTAGGTGCCCGTAGCTCAGTGGTTAGGGTGCTGGCCATGTGCACAGGGGCTGGTGGGTTCGAACCCGGCCTGGGCCTACTAAACAAACAACAACAACAACAACAACAACAAAACAACAGCAGAAAAATCTATCCTTAAGCCTCCATCTATAGCCAGGAAACAATGACCGAGATAAGGAATCCTTCTGGCAACTATCAGCAACAAAGCTGCAGCCTGAGTACCCGCTGCCAGTTGGACCTAGGCCACCAGGGCCCTAAGGCTGTCATTAGGGATGGACAGGTCAGAGAGTGGGGTGCTGATGTTTATGGGCAATTCCTGGGTTTGGTTAGTCCTGTAAGGTGTTACTGATGTACTTCTGGTAGAATTTCCTATAGTTTCTACCAGTTAGCTTACATACTGAACCCCACCAGTGTGTTTCAGTCTGTACCATTCTAAAATACATGTCATAAATAACTGCAAATTATTTCAGGAAGGGTTCAGTATGTGGAATTTGTCCACAGAAGCCTGAAGGTCTATGAGAGGGTCCAGTGGTGAGGCATCCAGCTACACACATTTTTTTTTTTTAAGGAGACCTGGCCCTAAAGGCTCTGGGAGGCAAAGCTGCCCACGGGCCTCTGCACACAGGGTCAGAGGACTGGAGCGAGGATGTTAAAGCAAACATGCAGATGTGCAGCTGCTGCTGGTGACAGCTTCAGGTGCACAGAGGAGGCAGATGGCACACCTGGGTATGGCCCTTACCATTATTTTGGTGCCAGACAAGGGCCAGTCTTTGACCCATCACATCTTATGCTTGCTAACAGAGCAGGCGATGGTACCCCAGTGAGACCAGGAAGAAAGAATAAGAACACATGTGATTAGAAACAGGGCCATCATCAGGGCGCCCTTCAAACTGCCTGGGGACATTAGAAATGTCCAGCAGGCGCTGACCTCTCACTGCCAAGAAGATGCCGTGCCAAAAAGGGCACTGCGGAGATGCCAGGTGTGACAGCCAGGTGCTGTGCCCAACAGCAAAGGCGTCACTGTCCTGCGAATAGTGTCCCAGACGAGAGCATTGTCAGTGGACACGGAGGACACACAGACTGACCTCACTGCACATGGACTGACCTCACCACAACAGCCATTTTTTTCTTATTAAAAGGATTGTTTCATCATGAAAACTAAAATGACTTCAGAGAGGTGTGGATCACCTTTGCAAAAATGCTATACTATTTACTACAGCGTTATAGAAGGCAAGAAAAATATTGGTGTTCTAGAAATAAAATTGTGCTACAGACTCAGGGCCGGGTTGTCTGTTGGGGACTAAAGAGGTGACATCTGAGGCCTCTGAGCTGCAGAAAGGCTACATAAACATAGAAGACCTAAAAATGTTGATTATGAGATTTTTTTAAAAATTCAGGATAAAAATATGTTTAAATACCTATAAAGGGAAAAACTGTCAGTAAATTGTCAAATTGTTTTTTACATTTGAAAACAATTTCTAGGCTGCAATGCCTCATGTCACAATAATGAATGGCAATCACTGAGAAAGAATTTCAGAACAAAATCATAGAAGTAATTTTGAAAGAGTTGCAGCAAAAGCACACTTGCTATGTTAACGGGTGCATTTCACAGCATGTCTGGCACACAGTATCCTTGGGGTCCCTGCGGTCTGAGAAGGCTTTACTTGAGTTAGAATGTGGTGAATCAAACATAGCTGATGGGAATTCCTTTTCTTTCCCCCAATGAAGAAAGGAGTTTGACTTGTGCTTACTGGCAACACTGGAGAAAAAGTAAAAAGTCCATAAAATACTCTGCGGTGCTCACCAGACGCTGTGGCCCTGTACCCACTGCTCACGTGAAGAGCTGAGTCCTCCATCATCTGCCAGAACCATTTGAGCAGATAGTCACTGAGCAAGTTTGAGGATCCCCTTATCAGGGACCTCCCGGCACAGGGAAGATGCTCATTACTACAGAATACTAAAATGCAACCTTGTCTATAGGTAAGGCCCAGATTGTTGTCCAGGATCCACTCTTGATGAATATTCCAGAAAAAGCATAGACCTATGTGAATGGGATGCAACTCAGAAGTTATGAAGGAAACCTTTTTTAAGTAGAGCAGAGCTGTAAACTCTCTATATGTTAATGTAGGAGCCTCCCATATACATCAGCTCATATATACTCACATACAACTGCATTAGTACAGAGCAGGATAATTCAAGTACAGAAGGAATTTCCATATACAGGGATTTCAAAGTCCACTGGACCAATGAAATTAGATAACTTGGTGCCTACCAGATCATTATTTGCCAAGGAAAACCACTCTGACAATGGGTGTTCAAGAGAAAGACCATGGGATAATGTTATAAAGATGGAAACACAGGCCCAGGGCTCATGCCTGCAATCCCAACACTTTGGGAAGTGGAGACAGGAGGTTCACTCCAGGCCAGGAGTTCAAGACCAGGCTGGGCACTATGGAAAGTCCCCCACCTCTACAAAAAAATAACTGAAAAATTAGCCAGTCAGTGTGGCGGGCACCTGTATTTCAGGAGGCTGAATTATTCAGCCTCCTGTTACTCAGGAGAGTGTGGTGACCCACACCATAAGGAAGGATCGTTTGAGCCCAGGAGTCTAAGGATGAGGTGACCAGTGATCACACCATTGCACCCCATACTGGGCAACACAGTGAAGTAAAATAAAATATAATGCTATACAATACCCATGTAAACTAAGACTTCTGTCATTGTGGAGCCTTGGTGCAAAAGTGTTTTTAAAATGTATGTGACGGGGCAGGGCATGGTCGCTCGTGCGGGTTATCCCAGTGCTTGGGAGGCCAAGGTGGGTGGATTGCTTGAGCTCACAGGTTTGAGACCAGCCTGAGGCAGAGGGAGACCTCGTCTCTTAAAAACAATAGCTGGGCATTGTGGCGGGTGCCTATAGTCTCAGCTACTTGGGAAGCTGAGGCAAGAGAATCGCTTGAACCCAAGAGTTTGAGGTTGCTGTGAGCTATGATGCCACAGCACTCTACCTAGAGTGACTGAGTAGGACTCTGTCTCCAAAAAAGTAAAAATAAAAAAAATAGAATGTATGTGGGATGGAAAGGGGAGGGGCCCCCACACAATGACTGTCAGGCCCAGATGGTCACATGCCTTAAAGCAGTGGTTCTCAACCGTCCTGATGCCGCGACCCTTTAATATAGTTCCTGTGGGTTGCGACCCACAGGTTGAAAACCGCTGCCTTAAAGGGAACAGGAAAAAGCTATCACCTTCATCCAAAAAGTTAGCTAAAGGACTTCTAAATTCTGTGGACATTCAATAGAACATCATACCAATGTTTGCACAGAGCAAATCTGACTTCCATTCCAATTCAGAAATGGCCGATGATTTGGACGGGGTGAGGATGCCCACACCCTCCCTCAAATGCAGGGCACGACGTTCCTTTCCGGCTGGATTCTGAAGATCAAAGTAAATGTGACCCCCAGGACAGAAGGGATACTCAGTAAGGGAGAGAGGAACTAAACTACATTATAAACGACTGAGCATTTTCGTTTGTTCTTACTGCCTCCACCAGATTAACCAGAAAGGTCCTGCAAAATGGGTGATCTCTTGTGTTTTGTAAAATGAAGAATAAACCCACAGAGGATGAAGTATTACAATGTGATATAACTGAGGAAAGAATGTTGCTTTGGAATAAGGAAGAGAAGTAGGTGGAGAAGTCATCAAAGAAGAATGAGAAGGTCTAGAGCTAAGGCAGGAAACTGCAGAGAACAGAAGCTGCTACAGTGGGCAGGAGACAGTGCGGTCCAGGACACAGGGGGTGAAAAGGTCCAGACCCCACATCCCAGGGCACAGGGGGTGAAAACGTCCGGACCACACATCCCAGGGCACAGGGGATAAAAATGTCCAGACCTCCCAGGACACAGGGGTGAAAAGGTCCAGACTCCACATCCCAGGGCATGGGGGATGAAAACGTCCGGACCCCACATCCCAGGACACAGAGGGTGAAAACGTCCGGACCTCACATCCCAGGACACAGGGGGTGAAAAGGTCCAGACCCCACATCCCAGGACACAGTGGGTGAAAAGGTCCAGACCCCATATCCCAGGGCATGGGGGATGAAAAGGTCTGGACCCCACATCCCAGGACACAGGGGGTGAAAACGTCCGGACCTCACATCCCAGGGTACAGTGGGTGAAAAGGTCCAGACTCCACATCCCAGGGCACAGGGGGTGAAAAGGTTCAGACCCCACATCCCAGGAGCTGGTGGCAGAAGCACAGCTGCCCACTCATCCCTGGTAAGGATGTTTTCAAATTTATATGCAGGTAGAGGAAGTACTTGAAAAAGAAAATGGTGCTTTTTAATTTTACCTCCAGAGAGTTTAATTCAGGTTTTCTTATCAGTATCAGTTGATAGCTAAAATGCTGATAAGCCATACATTCTGTTTACATATAAAGTCTTGAAATGCCTATTACCCAGGGGTAGCCCTGCCTGCCCCTCTGATGTAAGATAGGAGAGCTGGTAATGATACTTAGAAAAAGTACACAGGTTGTGCTGAGAAGCCAGTGAAAGATAAGGATCGTCACACCCATTTGGTGTTAAAAATGATGAATCAAATCAAGGCAGGCAATTGTCTGTTTAGTCGTGCATCAGCTGCTCCCATCCCAAATTTAGCGCCAGCAGTCTCCTTCTATCATGTAATATTTAATCTTTCTTCAAAAGTAGGATCACTGGCTCGGCGATCCTAGCACAGTGGTTTCAGTGCCAGCCACATGCACCATGGCTGGCGGGTTCAAGCTGGGCCCGGGCCAGCTAAACAACAATAATAACTACAACAAAAGAATAGCCGGGCGTTGTGGCCGGTGCCTGTAGTCCCAGCTACTCAGGAGGCTGAGGCAAGAGAATCGCTTAAGCCCAAGAGTTGGAGGTTGCTGTGATCTGTGACATGTCTGTGCATGAGGGAGCTGCCAAGGGGAAGGGGGAAATTCTGGGGTGGTCTGTAAGAACTCTGGATCCTATCCAATGGGAGCTGCAGGCGTCCTCCTTTGACACTCATACTTGGGGATGGGAGCACTGATGGCCAAGTGGTCAGGCCTCAGGGAGAGGTCACTTTGCGACACGGCTCTTAGTGGGGTCAAGGAGCTCATGGCTCTCCTGCCCTCAGGTGCACGTGGGTCTCTAAGGCCCTCCTTCATTTCAGTAGTGGACAGCTGAGGGCTTGTCACTTTGGGAATGATGGGAGAGGACACGCAGATGACCTTAGATCCCAACTCTTGAGCTGGGCCACATCCTTGGGAGGGAGATCACCTTGGAGGGCTCACCATGGCCCCCAGGCTTCCCGAGGCTTTTGCTTTTCTCCCAAACCCAGTCTAATAGCACAAGCTGGTCCATCCTTCCACAAGTGACACTCAAACAGGAGTCTGCCTCTGGAACCACTAATTCCTGCAGGTGCTTCTGCATCAGCTATAAAGAAGTTAGTTTTTCAGCTTTCTCCACATCCACCATGGTTAGGAGCTGCAGGTCTGGCACAGAGGAGGATTTTGACTTGGCATAGCTAGAAAACGGCTTCGTAGTGGAGGAGGGTAAAGTGTCTCTGACAAGCAGGAAGCATATCATCTGCTGTTTATCAGCGTGGTGTTTCTACTTGGCTGGAAGAACAGGTGGGTCATGAAGGGGTCGTTGCTGTCTGTACCTGAGAGCAGGATCGCATGACTGAATTACTGATCTCAGAGAAAGGGGCAGCTGTCAGACACAGCCAAGTGCAGACCACCTTACAGACCACAGGAAAGTGATCAGAACATTCCCATCCCAAACCAAAATGATTTTCTCTACAGACTTAATTCTGTTTTCATTAAAATAGTATGTGGTGACTATAAAGGAGTTAAACAATCTATGGAAGATTAAACAAGTCTAAAAAAAATCGATCTTTTGATTTCTACCTCCCATAATGTTAATCATAACTACCATGATTAACATTAGGACAACATTTCAAGAGTTTTCTGTACGTATCAGACAGGATAGAAAAATAAAAAGAGAGAACTAATTTTGTAAATATAGGATTTTACATAAGAAATCTGGTCCTGGAAATACTGTAGTCTAGATAACTTGAGAAAAATTCTAGCTATAAATATCTAGAGATGCTAGATAAAAATACAAAAATAACCCAAAATATCTTCCTAAGTGTTTAGCTATGCTCACGAGAAAATAAAGGAAATCACCCACGTGCCACAAATGATAGAACTGGTCTCCGGGGTGTTACAGATGCGCTGACACAGGACTCCCTGGAAGGGTTGTTGATATGTTTGGAGTTACTGTTTTGCTTGTTTGCTTTACCCATTTGTTTATTTCCTTTTTTCCCCTTCCACCTAAATGGCTTTTAATTACATTGTTAAATAGCTTATCCAGAGTCAAATTCCTGAATATCTCTCATTAGTCTAGCAGTCAAGCCAACAACAAATTGTTGTCTGATCCTAAACAACAAATGTGCTCTGATCCTAAAAGTGAATGTCACAACCACAAGTCTGAGGTCAACTGTACTCCTGATGACATCATAGCAAACAAGCTCGTGTTAGTCACAATGTCAGTGGTCAGTTAACAAAGCCCAGGTATGGGCCGGAAATGAGACTACCTAGAATTCTGCAAGTCTTTAATCACATTATTAAAGAAAAAGTGACTAAAAATCCTCATGCCACAAATTCACTTGGATTAGTATTAGGAAAGGAATTTTTTCCTTTCCTAACTTTCCTTTCCTAACAACTTTCTGCTGTTGCCTATAAAAATCTACCACACCCACAAAGATATATCAAAAAAGCCCTACAAATGGCATAAGGTGCTTTACCATGTCTCTACAGGAATAATGTTATGGTTCCTGCGAAAGCAAAGGGTGTGTCTTCTGATGGACTGTTTCCAGCTCTGCAGCTGGATGAACCATCACCACAGGCATGGCTACACCTGCTCACTCACCTCCTTGGCCCACGCAGGCTTCTCACTGGGACTCATCCCCTCTTTGTAATGGTAGAGTGGCTTTTTCTCAATGGGTCTCTGCTCCTGCCGCTGGTGCTGAAGGGAAACTAAGTAGTCTCTCTCCTGCTTCAGCTGTCTCTGCAATCTCTCTGCTTGTCTTTGCTCTTCCAGTTGTTTGCGCTTATATTCCTGTCCAGATCAGTAAACAGGGCAAAGAAAAGGCTGGTCAGCACCTGGCAATCACTGGCCATGCTGGCCAAGCATGCAACAGAGGTAAAATGATGCCAACTGACAAAGGGCTGGACATGACCAGGTTGCCAGGAGGCATCAGGGTATACACCAGAGACCAGCCCCAGTCTGTGCACTGTCTACATGGCCATCCCCACAGAACATGGCCACTGGCAAAGTGCCTTGTCCCTGATGGATTACAACTGAGAAAATGCCAGTAATGAGGACAGTTAAATGGTTAGCACACACCCCCTATAAGGAGCAATTCACTGTCTTATCTAGTAATTAAACCATTCAAACATGGGTAGTTAAGTGAAAAACTAAACAAGTAGCTGGCGGTAATGGCTAAATCATCTTTGTCTAATAAAACTTGGACCAGCAAAGGTCATTACCAAGCTTATGTAAAGGTTAAAAAATACCAGAATGCCATTAAATGAAAAGTTCAGTTAAAAAAAAATACACCGGCTCGGTGCCTGTGGCTCAGCGGGCTAAGGCGCCAGTCATGTAAACCTGAGCTGGTGGGTTCGAATCCAGCCTGGGCCCACCAACCAACAATGACGGCTGCAACCCAAACAAAAATAGCCGGGCGTTGTGGCGGGTGCCTGTAGTCCCAGCCTCTTGGGAGGCAGAGGCAGGACACTCGCTTGAGCCCAGGAATTAGAGGTTGCTGTGAGCTGTGATGCCACGACACTCTATGCAGAGCGACAGCTTGAGGCTCTGTCTCAAAAAAAAAAAAAATACACCATGAAGCCGATTTGGAGAGCAGTGTGGCACTTGGAGTGGATGCCACAGGAGCAGGGAATGGGCAATGCTCCCATTGTAAGGACAAAACTAATAGTCTGCAAGTGAAACGTAGCTGCAGAGCCGAGTGGGTTCTTAAGAGAGAGGTGCTTTTGGCTACGATTGCATTCCAGCATGCTGCAAATGGCCTTAGAAATTACTCTGCACAGAACACAGTGGGTCTCAAAAGCAGTTTGTACTTATAGTAAGACTGGATTCTTGTTATAGTTTCACAATAGATGGAATAAAGAATGTGTAACACTTGCACTGAATGTATTAAGACTCTATATATTATGTTCCCCTGAGATTTCTGAGGCCCAGGAGCCTTGGAAGCTGCCCTGCGTGGGCTGATGTTAGGAGGACACACACAGACAGACACGGACACATGCTGGCCCACACAGCAGGCAATTGCCCATCCGTTACCAGAAGTAGAGCCTGCTCGTGCAGGAGCTGCTGCTGCAGAATCTCTAGCTGCCTCTGCTCCTCCTCTAACTGTCGCCTGATGTATTCCTGGAGAGGCGGCAGCAGAGCATTCAGAGAAACAGAAAGAAAGAGAAAGAACAGGTAATTTTAAAGGTGACAAGAGCTGCCAAGTAAAGTGGAGAAGGAAGAAGATGGAAATACCCAGTATCTCCTACAGAACAGGAGGGTGGGCCGAAGCAAAGCAAAGCCATGGCGAGTCCAAGCCGTCTCCCTGCACCCCTGGCTGTGCCATCACCAACTGGCTCTAACAGACCCAGCTACACATCATGGCTCTCCAGTATGGGCTCCTTTTTCTACAGACTGCCTGGAACTAGCAAAGCTGTGCAGTGCAGAGGCTCCTGGGCGCACGGCAGGGTGAATGCTGCAGGGAGCGAGGTCCCTGCTACACCTGCCCTGCAGTTTCACTGTTAGCCTGAGTCTAGCATGGAGAGAGGTCTGCATAGGTGCCAGAAGTTGTGAGGACTAGAATTTGCATTGGGATTACAGCTCTTCCGAGCAGTGAGGGAAGAAGACTGGGCTGTCTGTTGGGCTCCCCTGTTGCCTTCAAATCAGAAGGGCACCCAGAGCTGGGAGCACTGGAGACCCAGGCGCACCAAGGAGGTCGCTGGGTGGGATACAGGCTGGGTGACAGGCATTGCCCTGGCTGTCTCCAATAGGTGAGAACAGTTGCTTGAGAAAGTAAACCGCAGTCCCAAGAGAAGGCGATCCACACCAGGGCCGTCTGCGCGTGGACCGGCGGTACCTGCTCGTGCTCGGCGCGCCTCCGCTCCTCCTCCCGCCGTGCCTGCTCCTCATAGTGCCGGCGCTGCTCGCGCTCCTGCTGCTTCCGCAGCTCCTTCTCCCGCCTTTGTTGCTGCAAGGACATGAGGACAGCTGTGAGGGCCATGGGCCTGTGGGTGTCGGGAACCCGTGGGGGAGCTACCCCACTGCAGATGCCAGCTCTCAGAAAGACGTCCAGATGTGTGAGGATGTGGGGACACGGGGCTGGGGAGGGACCCGGGGTACTACAGCACCTGCCACCAACGAGGCTGTGGGGCACACGGAGGGTGGGGAGTGACGGAGGGAGACCCGAGACCTACCTGGCAGGTGCACTGCCCCCATCTGGGACGTGAATCCCTCAATGGCTTCCAAATCAGGTATTTATTACATGTTGTCAAGCTGATTAGGTGGCCACTTCACCATGCTCACATCACTCAGTCTTTCTGACACCACATTTCACAAACATTTCACAGACAGAGCAATAAAAATCAGCGAGGTGAAGTGGCACTATCAGAGCCACTCAGTAATTAACCGTATTTCCCAACTTTCACCTAGCCTCCGCCCTTCCCACAGGTCACACTGCCTCTCCATGTTTTCTGGAAAATTCATTTCCAGGTGTCAGTTTAAACTTGTTCAAACAAGACCCTTATGCTTGGTAGCCATAGTCATCGTGGTCACCACTGTCCGATGGTGCCCGGAGACCAGCACCTTGCATGCTTGATCTTAATCTCCATAAAACTCTCCCAACGCAGATACCATTGTCATCTCCACTTTATGTGAGAAACTAAGGAATGGAGAGATTAAATAACTTTTCACAGTCCCACTCCAGTTCAAGGTCACACCCAGTTAAGTATAGAGCTTGATTTCAAAGCCAGGCGAGGGGACTGCAGGGTCTGGGCCCAGTCCCAGCAGAAGATGGAGAGGTAAGAGAAACAACAGAACCATCACAAATCACCTGATTCTTCATTTTACTCAGAAAGGAGAACACTGCAGGAGAGTGAGAAGTGGGCTGAGCAGTTACAGGAGCCCATGGCTCCTGTCCATCTCTCAGGCATCTGAACCCAGGTGGGGATATAAGGCCTTTTCTGGTTGTCTCAGTGACTGGGGATTGTGACTGGCACTTAGCATGAGGGCCTGGTGATAACAAGTGTCCTGCAATGTGAGAGACTCATACACATCCAAGTGTCTCCCACACATGCCGTGAGTACCCGGTAGAGAAAGGCTGCCAGGCCTTTGTGTCAGACCCCTTTCCTAGGGCTACTAAAATATGAGGTTCAGGGGACACTGCAGGAGGCCCAGTCCCTTGAGACATTCTCAGCAACACTGTACTGAGTGCCTGAGGGAGCAGAAGGCCCCGGAATGGTGTGATGGTGATGGCATCACTGATAGCTTTGTGCAAAGTTCTCTGTCAGTGCCTGGTCAGATCAACCACAAATATTCAGAATGCCAACAATGCCTCTGAGGAAGCTTCCTGACAAGGCCCCTGCCTCGTCCTCGGGACCTGCTGACTCCGACCACTTCTGAGTCTGGGGAGAAGCAGGTTGTGTCTCCTAAGACTCACCTCCTGTTGCTGTCAGAGCAGCAGCTGCTCGTCGAGCTCAGGTTGCAGGTGAGGGGGCTCCTGGGGGGCCTCATGCAGCCAGGTGACCTGGGGTCACCTGTGTGTTCAAAGCCCCTAACAACCACAAGAGGGGCAAGATGAGGCCACTCTGTGATCAGGGCATGGAATGACAGGGCCCGATGATTTCAGCAAAGCCAGGCTGACGGTCATGCTCACAATCATTGCTGAGTAGACACAACCTAAGGAGGACAGTCACACCAGCAGGACTGCAAAGGACACCAGTCCAGGGGCAGAAATTAGAAATTGGTCAAAATAAAACAGGAGGAGTTTTGCAATGATGGGGCGTGTGAGGGCAGGTACAGTCCCGGCCGGTGGGGGACCAGCTGGACGTGGGGCAGAGAAGAGCAGGAACATGGAGAGGGTTGGGCCCACGGAATGACAGGGTCATCCCAGACATGAGAGTGTTTGCGTTACAGAAAAACAATACTGGAAGACAGAAGAAAAAAACGTCAAGTTAGGAACTGACCGGATAGTTGGGATTATGAACCGAAACCAGAAACATTTCTAATGCTCAACTGAAGGGAGCCAGTGCCAACAGAGAATAAAATAATTTCGTGCACAAACCTGGCTCCTGGCAGGAAACGGCCTTAATTTAGCTAACATATCAAGTTTTTTTATTCTAATCATTGGTCTCTTTCTTGAGGAAAAAAATAATCAAGCCTTTTGAAGAGAGAGATAATTTTTATGTGAAGGGTTTGTACAGTTTGAACCCCTTTACCAGGAATCAGTACGGTTTTATAATTACGTGCCACTCAGATCCCCATGCAAGGTGCATACATTATTGAACATACTCAAGGGCAAATGAGCTTCCCAAGTACTCTGCAGTTTCTGAGAAAGACACTCTACAGTGACTAATAAATAATAACAACCTCACTTGATCAGCCACTGCTAACTCACAGAGACATCTGCCAGGGCTTCAGCTCCTATGACGAGGCTGGAGAAATAAATCACTTCCTCAACATTCTGAGGGCACCCTGCCAATTTCTAGCTGCTGTGTGTTCATTTTAATTCCTGTCCTAAAAAAAATGTTCGCTCTCTGACCTCCTTAGCCTGGGGCTGTTTGAGGAAAGAGGTGTACCAAATCATGTTAAAGAAAGACCCTGTCCCTGGCCTTAAGCAGACACTTTGGGGAAGCTTCAAAGACTCTCACTAAAAGCAACTCTTTGAGGCCAAGGCCGATGACTGGCCCCTGCTGCACCCATCCCTCATGCAGTCCTGGAACCTGGCAGGTGGCCGTAAGAGCCTGTTGAACTGAACAGAGCAGGAAACTCAGGGAAAAGACGACGGCACCCCAGCCTGTTAAGTGTTTCTGCAGTACTTTCCCTCCCATGAACATTACAGTTGATGCCACACTGTGCTGTCTAGCAACTCTGCAATCCAGGATGAAAGCTAATTTTCACGGGCAGGGTCTCTGTTCCTCTTGTTTTTATTTCTCACTGCTTCCCACACTGGGCCGGCCCCCTCTGAGGGTGGACACTACAGATGGGATGACTAACAGAGAGGAGAGTGCCCTGCAGAGCTCAGGATAGACCTGTGCCCTTCAAGGCCCTTGTCAGATGGGCCTTAAGCGCCAGAACACAATTTTATGTTGAGGACAGAATGTTCCTCTAAAGCAGTGGTTCTCAACCTGTGGGTTGCGACCCACAGAACTGTACTAACGGGCCGCAGCATTAGGAAGGTTGAGAATCACTACTCTAAAGAGATCCAGGTGCAGCTGGCACTGGTACATACCTATGTGTCATCCTGGAGCAAGGCCTCAAAACAAATGAAGGGAATAAAACGGTAAGCTGAAAGGAATAGAAAAGGGGAGGACCAAACCATTCCTAGACCTGCGCCAGGGAGCTGGCCCTTGTGGGAGCTCCTGTGATGAGCTCTTCTGCCATAAAGTCACACTTTATGTCTTCAGAGTAGTTGAGTAAGGCTACTCACTGTGCTTGTGGTGGGGACACTGCCTTGGGTATTGTTTGCAGTGCTGCTCAATCACGGCCTGACGGACAACCTGAATCTGTCTGCCTCTGTTCCCAGGTGCTGGACTCTCAGAACAGAGTGGCCATGGGACGTCCAGGAGCAGGTGCTCACTAACCGACCCTGCTCCTGCCTTCACTGTGCTTTTCTCTTCTACTTTCTGTATTTTCTTTCTACACAGGGTTGCTATATTAATCTCTGTAAGCCACTTTGAGTCCTCCTTTTGGGATAATGGAGAGCCATGGGGAAGGATACATACAAATTAAAAGCCGGTTATGTCACTGGGTCCCTCTTTACACACATCCCATTTCCCCTTATATGGGCTTGGGTGACATCCATGTTTGAGAATGTCCCAGAGCTGCAGTGCAATGTGATACTGGCATGGAGAGGAGGTGACAGAGGCAGCAGGGCCTCGTTCCCTCATTCCATAGATAGGTAAACCAAGGCACGCCCCAGCCAAAGCCTTGCCGAGGTTCACTCATTTGCTCAGTGCAAAGCCAGGACTTACACTCGGTGCCTTGCTTGCCACACTGCCTTTGTGAATTTGAAGAAGCAGGTCGAGGCATCTTGTATGTACAGAGTAAGAGTCGTTGTCTTATGCTTTCAAACTGCCATTTTTTTCTTTCTGTCTTCACTTGTTACCCCTCTTTTCTTCATGGAAAAAGTAATCAGAGAGCATCGAGGAAACTAGACAGGCTGGACATACGTCACTCCTTTCCTTCTGCACCTACTTTACACTATTCAAAATAAGTTATCCATCCTGCCCTCTCAGAGCCTTCCTGAAAAATCAAGTGCCTGAAGGAAGCCTTTCCTCGGTGCTAGTGGGACAATCTCTGGGCAGAAGCCACCCTGAATGCTGATGCTGATGAATGTGCGTGTACGTGTGAGAGGGACGGGGTGTCCAGCCCCCAGGCTGGGGGCCACATGTGGATTATGTGAGGACTTCTTTGCTTATCTATGGTAGCAGATACCTTGAAAATTATGCAGAGACTTTTCTCGCCACTCATAAGCTGTTGTCTGTTTTTGTGTGTTTAACATGGGGTCAGAGACAACCCTTCTTCCAACGTGATGCAGAGAAACCAAAAGGCTGGACACCCCTGACTACCACAAGTACATGTTATGAAGACTCCTCGTCCAGCCTCTTTGGGGAACTTTGCATGAGAAACAGTGGGTGCACACAGAGAGGTGATGACAGCAGATGAGACCTGGATATGAGAGGATCCTGCTGGGCACGTGGCACACAGAAGTCACTCCATAACCGTAGCATGAGAGACAGTGGGAGCATGCAGAGAGGTGATGACAGCAGATGAGGCCTGGATATGAGAGGATCCTGCCGGGCACGTGGCACATGGAAGTCACTCCATAACGCAACCACTGGGTATTATTGTTGCTGGTCTGAAACTAATATTTCCGGGACACAATGAGGCTGATGGGATTTACTGAAGATTGGAACCGAAGCCCTGACAGATGTAAGTCGGGAAGGCTGGACCCTGATTATTCAAAAAGCAATCTGCTCCTGGTGTCTGCACCACCTCCTGATGCTCAGCGGCACTGACAAAGCAGGCGAATGGCTGTGAGAGCCTTCCTGAGGAGTGAGCTGCTGGTGGGGCCTGTCAACTTGCTACCTGATTACCCTGCAGGCACTGAACTTCTTATCTGCTGCCCAACTCCCAGCAGCTATGCCCTTGACGCTTCCTAACTGGCTAGAGGCTTTGGTATATCTGGCAGAGGAAGGAGCCTCAGAGATGTGGTCAAGGTTCTGGAAAGGAGATGCTGACAAAAGCCTGTAAAACCACAGGTGACTCCCCATGGCCCATGAGGAGCCATGCTGGAAACTCGCTGGCAGCTTCGCTTCCCACACAGGTGACAGCAGTGTCTGCTGACGGGAGATCTTATCTGAAGGGGCCTATGTAGAAGGACATGAAACCCGTGCAGCGTGGACAGGCAGCCCTGCTCCCTGAGCTCGGCATTCCACTTGCCTGTGGTCTAGTCAGAACCTGCATTTCACCTCTCAGTCACTGGCTCACTCACTCACATGGTCACTCTCTTACTCCACAGGTATTTATGAGGTGCTACCAGAAGTGCTGGACACCATTCAGGTATCAGAGATATGTTGAAGAATAAGAGATAAACCCCCCATCCTCATGGAGCCCATATTCTAGACAGGGGATCCAGACCTACAAAGTACATGCAGAGTGCGTCTGGGGCAGAGGGCTCCATGAAATAACTAGGCAGGGGGAGGGATAGCTTGGCTGTGAGGAACGCTGCAGGCCCGTCCTGCCTCTCGCCAGTGACCACTCGTTGCTACAGCAAGAGGGCTCCTGTATAGGCCTCACCCCTGCAGTTGAGCGCTGTGTGCCTGAGCAGGTGGCCCTGACCCAGATGCACCCCCATGGGACCTTGGCACAGATGCATGGGCCTCACCATGACCCAGATGCCTCCTGGCTGGGACCTTGGTGCAGGTGCATGAGCCATACCTCAACCCCAGATGCGTCCCTTGCCCCCACCGCTGGCTTGGACCTTGGTGCAGGTGCATGGTCCTTACCTTGACCCCAGATGCCCTCCAGCTGGGACCTCGGCACAGGTGCACGGGCCTCACCCCAACCCCAGAGGCCCCCTGGCCAGGACCTCAGCGCAGCTGCATGGGGCCTCACCTCCTCTAGCCGCCGCCGCTGTTCCTTCTGCTCCTCGATGCGCTTCTGGCGCTCGGCCAGCAGCTGCCGCTTGTGCTCCTCATTCTCCCGCTGCTGCTGTTCCAGCTGCTGCCGCCGCAGTGCCTCAGACCGCTCCTTGTTGGCCAGCTGCAGCCGCAGGAAGTCTCGGCGCAGTGTGGACTCGCCAGGCAGGTTCAGGATGGAGCTGTGGGAGGAACAGAGATGGGACCGTGGGGAGGACTGTGGGGCAGGACCCACCCCCATGGGAGGGACAGAGACGGGACCGTGGGGAGGACTGTGAGGCAGGACCCACCCCCACGGTGTACGAAATGCAAAGGAATGAAGGTAACCCCTGGGGACAAAAGGGTGCCCGTGCCTGTGGGGTAGAGGCCAGGCTGCTGCTATGACGATGATGACCGGGGTGGGAGCGGACTCCGTGTGGAGGTCGGCACAGAGCAACGGGCTGAGCCCAGGGTGTTAGGCCCACGTCAGGGTCCCTCTTGCTGCACCACGCAGGATTCTGCTTAAGTGCTGTTTTCCTCGCCTGTAAGCGGTGGGGTGTGTGCGCGTGCATGCGTATGTGCACAATCATGTACATGGCGGACAGTATGAAGGGAATGCCCTCCACCCTCCTGCCACCCATCGAGGGTCACACACCCACGCCCAGCTGCAGTAGAGTCTCAGACTCCTAGGCCCTGCACAGCAGCCTCACAAGGAAGAAAGAGGTGGTCCCATTTATTTGTTCAGATCTAGCCCTTCTAATTTTTTAGGAAGCTTCTAAAAATAAATACGAAGCAATCCCATTGAGCACATATTTATCAAGTCCCTGCTACCTGGCAGGCACTGCAGCCAGTAGGGACAGAGTGGTCACCAGATAAACTCTCAGAGCTGCCTTCCTGTCGGAAGGGCAAATAATTACAAACAGCACGATTTGGGGTATGAATGTGTCCTGCAGGGCACAAGAAAGGGTCATAGCTCAGGAGTGACAGGCAGGGTGCTAGGGCGATCACAGGACTCCAGACGCTGTGGTCAGGAATCCGTCTGAGGCGGTCACAGTCACTGGAGGAGGAATGTTCCAGGTGGAAGGAAGAGCACTTTCAGAGGCCTGTGGTGTGGCAGAGTGAGTGACAGGGTGACCTCCAGGAGATCAGAGGGACAGAGCACACTGGGCATGGCCCATGGGCCTGGCAGGTGCAGGGGGAAGGTTTGTGGCTGGGGAGGATGGCAGGTCTGTCTGGCTGCCATATGGGAGCCCGTCTATAGGGCATGAGCGCTGCTGTAGCAGCCCCGGGTAGACACGTCCAGGACAGTCAGGTTTGGGTGGCAGAAGCCTCAAGGGATGGAGGTGGTGAAGCCTGTGTCAGAGGTGACGTGGGAGCAGCGAGGGTCTACAGATTGTGTCCGGCAGCTGGATGGCAGTGGGAGAGCTGGCCTGAGGAATGAGGAAGGAGAAACGTGGGTGGGGACAGGCCTGTGGAGGTTGGCAGGGGAGCAGTGCTGGGCTAGGGACAGCAGTGGGTATGTGAAGAGTTGCCACAGTGTGACGTGAAGACTGTTCATGATGCCCACAGACAGGGCCTGGCATCTGTGACAAGCCTCCTCTAAAGCAAGCCCCATATGATGGCACTGTCAGCTGCACAGGCCACTTGCCCTATGCAAAGGAGATGGCGTGGAGGGCCAGCCTCATGACTGTTGGGTGTTCTGCTGATGTTAACTGAGTCACATCTGTGTCCAGGATCTGCTGCCCTGTGTCAGTGACTCGGTCCCTAATATGTGTGTGACCTAGTTACCACCCTTTCCAGAATGAGATAACCACTGTCATATCCTACTTTTTAGGATTTTGTGAGCATTAATCAGATGCCTCTAGAAAAACAGGACTTGGGGCTTGGCGCCTGTGGCTCAGAGGGCTAAGGCGCCAGCCACGTACACCTGAGCTGGCGGGTTCAAATCCAGCCTGGGCCCGCCAAACAACAATGATGGCTGCAACCAAAAAATGGCCGGGCGTGGTGGCGGGCGCCTGTAGTCCCAGCTACTTGGGAGGTGGAGGCAAGAGACTCGCTTGAGCCCAGGAATTGGAGGTTGCTGTGAGTTGTGATGTCACAGCACACTATCCAGGGTGACAGCTTGAGGCTCTGACTCAAAAAAAAAAAAAACAAAAAAACAGGAGTTGGAACATAACCCTCAGTGTAACATAGTGACTTGTCATGCTTACAGCAGGTTATGTGACATAGACACAGCAGGTCATGTGACACAATGACCTGTCACACTTAAAGCAGGTCATGTGACCTAGTGATCTGTCACGCTTACTGCAGGACATGTGACATAGTGACCCATCATGCTTACTGCAGGTCATGTGACATAGTGAACTGTCACGCTGTCACAGGAGAGTGAAGGTGCAGCCTGTCTGGTGCCCTCAGTGACCCTAGTATACAGTTTAGCAGGTGCCAGACAGACAGGGTTTCTCAGCTCTGTAGAGAGTGGCCGGGTGGGGACATGGTCCTCCAGGTGAGCTTTGGAAAGCATGTACAAATTGTCTGAAACAACAAGCCTGGTCCTTTGCCCTACAGGAATGTTCAGCTTCCATTTCACAACTTGACAGCCATCAGCCCTACTCAGCCAAACAGAGAACGCGACATGTTACATGTCAGATGGAACAAAAGGTTTCCTTTGGTCTTTGACCTTGAGGAGTCCTATAATAGGTGAAGACAGGAGCACTGGAGGCCCCCAGGCTCATTTCTGTCATCTCAGAATGGCTCAATAGGTCTGAGTTAACTAAAAATAAAAAAAACTTATGCATGGCCCAGAGCATGCTAACAGGGTGACTGAGCCAGACATTTGCTGGCCAGGAAGCTGTGCCCTGGTGAGCTGGGGACTGGCCTTACGGAGGGCTGGCATCCACTCCTTGCATGCCCAGAGGACGGGGACCCAGCTGCGCCAGTGCCCCCGTTTGGGCACCTTCCCCCCAACCTCACTCTGCACTCAGTGTATGGCGCTATGGTGCATGTGCCTCTCGAGACTCAGCTGCCAGCTGAACTCTCTTGGACGGTCCTGCAGTGTGAGCCGGTCTCAGCTGCTTACACAGACCAGGAGGAGGCCAGGGTCAGAGGCGAGTGAAATGCAGAGTGCAGGGATGACAGTGACATGGCAGCACTGGACTCTCAGGAAGTGTGTGACAGTGGGAACGGCATGGAGTTTCTATCTGGGCTTCTCTAGTTTGTAGTTTGATCTCCTGGAAACCCTGTCCTCCTGGTTGGCAGTGGTGAGACACCAGGCCACTTGACCAGGTCCTGCCTGGACCTCCTTCAAAGGCAGGAAGGAATGAACTGCAGTGCTCTTGTCCAGAATCATCACGCAGGTCTCAGAAAGGTACAGCTTTAAGTACTTGAGTCCTGTACCACCCAGACACCTGTCTGCTGCTCCTTCTCCAGGCTATGTGCATCAGGGAACAGGCTCTGAGGACAGAGACCACATGTCTTGGGGACAAGGTAAAGAATATGCTGATTTCAACATTTCTGTTTAAGTCTGCCTAGGAAAAATGTCCCGCATTAATGAGGATATTCGTGGGTAATAAATTAAGTAAGCCCACCCTAGCAGATTCTTAAAAATGAACCTACAAATCAAAAGGAAAGTGAATTCCACACAAGCACCACTGAAAATATGAAGATTAGACTTGACATCTGCTCACATACCTGGGCTCGCCTGAGTCATTCTCCTCCTCTTCCTCCTCACTCCCACTGTATTCATACTCCGTCTCATCTAAAGAGAGACCCAGAGTGTTAGTACACAAAAAGATGCATGCACAGAACGGTAAAGACCACCCCCCGCTTTTTTGAGACAGTCTCCCCGGGTAGATTCCCATGGCATCATAGTTCAAAGCAACCTCAAACTCCTGGGCTCAAGTGATCCTCTTGCCTCAGACTCGCAAATAACTGGGACTATAGGCACTACCACACCCAGCTAGTTCTCGTATTTTTAGTAGAGACAGGGTCTTGCTCTAGCTCAGGCTGGTCTTGAACTCCTCAGCCGCAAAGGATCCTCCCGCTTTTGCCTCCCAGAGTGTTGGGATTACAAACATGAACCACTGTGCCCAGCTCAGCCCCTTTTATGTTCAAGTAAATTTAGATCATAGGGCTGTGGCTTACATGGAGCTGGAACAGACCCCAGGCCCAGACTGCCCAACTGGTCCACAGCTCTGCTCTCAGGCCTCCGGTTTGCAGGGAAGGGAAGAGAAGGAACTGAAAAGTGATCTGTCTGTGTCAACCCTCAGTATAAAGCAGCTTGTATCAACCCATTGACCCACTGTGAATTTATTGATGGTATTAATCACTTTAAAATTGAGATTTTACCATTCGTTACATGGACTCACAAATTGCCCATAGATTATCTTGATAAATGCAGCAAGGCAATTTCTGACAACAGGTGCTACTGAAAACACACAGTTAAAATGTGTTCTCGTTGATCACTAGGGAAATCCATTTAGTTCAGTAAACTGTTAAGCAAATTCACACACAAGAATGAGGAAGACTGAGTTTGCTTTGGAGGTGATCAGAATCTAAGTGGCAGGACGAGCAAATAATTAGAGCTTCCAAGGTTACAGAGAAAGGAAAGAAAGTTATTTATGGAGTGTGTCCCATGACAGTCATTGGCACAAGATAGTTTACCTATGTTCTCTATTTATTTTGCTTAATGATCCTCTGAAGAAAAGCCTGTTTTCCCAGCAAGGACGCTGAGATGACAAGGGGCTAAGTGTTATAACCAACACCATTTGGTTAATAAAGTCAGTCAGAGATTTGAATTTAGAATTCAACCCAACTTTACACCAGTGCTTGTTCCAACATGTCAAAACAACAAAATATCAGAAACATTTCACAGAAAAGCATCTGGTTCCTCTGGTTTTAAGGGCGCAGTGAAGTTTGAGGCAGAAACCAGCGGGGCCTTGGGAGGACAGTGGCCTCTGCCAGGCAGCAGGCAGGGGCAAGAAAAAGGCATTCTAAGCAGCATGGCCACAGGTGGAGGCTGGCAGCATGATGGCATGTGGCACGTGCAGGAGGCTGAGAGCCAAAGCAGCAGGTGTCTGGGTGTGAGAGACCTCAGGAGGGGAGGCTGCAGGACCATGGAGTGAGCTGTTCCTCGAGTGTCATGCTGAGGACGTTCTGTGGGCCACATGCAGCCCTGACAGGAGAGTTCATGCAACTGTGATCTCACAGCTGTGGGTTCATAGTGACAGCCATGAAGACGTCTGTGTACCCTTCACAGGAGCTGAGACTGCAGTTCTGCCGTGTCTCTGCCAGGAGGCAGCGTCCACGCTGCTCTCCGCTTACAACATGCCTCACTTGCCTTGCTCTGTAGCCATGTAAGATACTATGAAACAGAGCTGAATGTGGGTGAATTCAAGTGCATTTTTTAAAGAAATAATTTACTTCATATGCTGAAATATGTATGAAGTTCTCAGGCTATGTATTTTTCCAGTATTATTTCATCAAGAACCTACATAAAGTGTTTTGTATTCCACACAAAGTTTAATGTTCCAAACTTTCCTGAAATGGATTGAGTTCAGAGTAAAATGTAGAAACTTCATCTAATGAAGGAAATGCCAGCCAGGGAAGGATGCATACAATTACTCCAGTCACTGTTCTCCAGGGCAGAGCCTTCACCTGTCAGGCTCCGCAGTTTTAATTCCTCCCCAGAATTTAGTCTGATTGCTCCTAATGACTGGGTTAAATTAGCACGTGTCAATGTATCTTATGGAAAAATATCAGGCTAAAAAACCATAAACCAATGCAAAGCAGAATTGCCTGATTCTGCCAAGAGCTGGTCATAGAGAGAACTGCTGAGCCCCGGTGAGGAAGAGTGAAGGATGCCGGCAGAGACAGTCGCTCAGACTGGGTCTCACTTGGTCACTCCCTTCCTTGGACAGCGGATGCTGAGGCGAGGGAAGGACCTCTTAGCCCAGCAGGATTAATGCCTTCAGCTGTCACACAGCTCTTGAACAGACCTATTTCTGAGAATCTTACTCTTCAACTCCGCAAAGAATGAATACACTAAAAGTGAACTGTCTTTATGGCATGGGGAGCTCTGGGTCACATTCCGGAGTTTGTGCCCAACATGGAAAAACAACCTGAGGCCCAACTTTCCTCCTATTCCTGGTCAGGGAGAGGAAGGGCATAAGCTCTCACAGAGCCCCTCTGATTCACACAGTGAGGGATCCAGAGTCAGTAAGGAATATCAGGACAGCTGGCATCTACCGAGTGCCTCTGGGCACCAGACAGTACACTGGCCACTTTACACATGTCCTCTGTCATCTTTGCAATAATGCCAGGCAATGGGTGCTATTATTATACCCCCAATCCCACGTTAAAGATGAGAAAATCTGGGTGAAGTTCACATAACTGAATGTGAACCCAGAATTCGAATCTGAAAAGAGTCTGATATTTAAACTACTCTCTGTATCCACAGGATAGTAAGGTGTCCTTAATAGAGAAGGTGACATCTAAGGATTGTATGTCTGACACACCGCCCTAAAACATCCCCTTAAACATTTTGAATTCATGGAGTGGCCCAAGACCACCTTGGACAAAGAGTAGCTAAAAAATCAGTCCTGGGACTTTTTGACCTCAACCCATCCTTTCTCCTCAGGCCTTGTCCCTCTGGTTTGGACCAGCCACCAGCTCCTTGAATCTGACCAGCAAGCCCATGTCCACCTGCTAACCCTGGAGAGTTCTGGGGCTGGCCTCAGAGTTCTGGGGTTAACTCTTCTGGCTTGGCCTCAAAACTTCCTGAGCCCAACCTGGCCATACATGTCCCTCCAAGTCTCAGACTGGCTTTAGGAGAAGGACCGTTGGTGGAAATGCCTCTGCTGACTTGACCCCAGAGTCTCCAGGCCAGCTAGGGCCTCACTCTGCTCAGTGCACAGCCCCCAGCCCCACTCTGCCAGTGCAGGGCACTGACCACAGAGGCAAGGAGGAAGGGGGTGCGAGGGGCAGCCCCACTCTCTGCTGCTCCATCTGAGTAGAGAAGTGGAGAGAGGAGGAAGTGAGGTTGTGAGCACAGGCACCAGCCAGGGCCCCATCTTCAGTCTGGTCGGCCCTTTGCCCTCACTCACCTTGCTCTGGATGCCGCCTTCCAGCCCACACAGCCTCCCACCTAGAGCCCCCATGGCCTCCTGCTCTCCACCCAGAAGCCCTCACTGCCCATTCCCCCCTTCTCCGTCCCACCTCCCACCCTTCCTTGCCCCCCACCCAGCACTCAGCCAGCCATTGGCCCTACTCCAGACCACGTGGTATGTTTCATCTTGGTTAGGATGTGGTTAAGAGGCTAATCTCTAAAAGCAAACTTATCTCCTTAAGAAGGTTCTATTTCCTGAGAGATGAACCTTATGCCAGAGACACAGAGGGGCAGGGAGAGCCGTAGAGATAACAGACCAGTGATTTCAGCAGCAAATCCACAATAGGCTAGGAACTAATGGTGGACTTTAGCTCCCATTCATGAGTTAAAGGAAGTCATTAATTAGAAAGCAAAGTTCAAGTGATTCTGAAACTATCAGTTAAAAATCTGCTTAATCAAAATTCCACTTTAGTACATAAGAATCTTACTCATTTCTGCAAAGTGCATTCCTCCTCACCTGCCAGCCTTCATCTGACTTTTCTCCAGCTTGTATTTGCTGCCTCATTTTAGCAGATCCCTTCCTCATCCTGACTTTCGGTATTTGCCCAGAATTCCTATGCTAGTTTCAAACAACTGGGGGATAGTCTGTAGACCCCAAGTTTGGACTCATGTGCTATAAGAGACAAAGAGACAAACTTCTTGTATGTATGAAATGAGTAAGTGCATTCACTGACCCTCAGCTCAACTTCTAACATCCCAGACACCAGGCTGGCAATACAATGTGTTGCTTTTCTGTCACTGCAACCATGAGGGAATGCTTTCTGATTCTAAATAACTGAATTGGAAATGAACTTCAGAACACAAACACATAAGTGTTGGAAGTGTCAGTGCAGAAAATGCCACTAGATGAATTTTTCTTCAGGTTGTCTGTCTCCTGGAGCTTTCTAGTTTTCCACACGTGAACATTCACTTGAATTAAGAAAATCACTTATCACAGAAAAGCACTTCACAGTATCACTCAACCTGATTTGTTCAGGGCCTAGAAGAGGGAATGTTTCCTGCAGCTCTGTTTTTCCAGAAAGATCCCACTTCAGCAGTCTCGCCGGGTGCAGTCTCGCCTGGTGCCGCCCCGAGGCTGGCCTCAGAGGCAGCCTTCACCTAAAGCACAACTCAGGCCATCGGCACCTTCCTGCACACTGGGGCCCAGCCCCGCTCATCTCCCCTTCCTTTTGCTGACACACAACGTGTACAAACCTTTCTCTCCTCGCTTCTTCTTGGTCCGGTCGATGTGGTCCTTGAGCTGGATGCGGACCTGTCGCTCATTGGGCTGGTCCCGGATGAACGGGTGCTTCATCAGCTGCTCTGTGGGTGGTCGCTGGCTGTGGTTCTTTACCAAACAGCTCTCAATGAATGACTGGAATTTTTTTGACCTGTCAAACAAAAGAGATGAATCCCCAGATAAAATGACAAGCAAACATATTTTCTGAAATGCTAGAATTTTTTTTAAAAGGTTGTCCAATTGTCTAATATAGGAACTGATCAACCACAAAATAGGCCTGGCCTGTAACAGGTGCAGTAGGATCCAAGGTGCCACGACCAGCAACACACAACTGAGGCAGCACGTGCAGTGACAGACATGGAAGCATTTTCACAGTTTAGACACAGTGTTACAGAGACCACCAAAAAGAACCAGGGAAGAAAAAGGTCCCCCAGGGATTCACATCTGGAAGGGCCCAGGAGCCAGGGTTGGCCTGAAAAATCTCAGAACCTGTCCTGGGGGAAAGGGCAGCTCAGGTGCACAGGCCCTCAGTGGAAAAGCCAACCCTCAGTGAGAATGCCATGTGTGTCAGTGCTGCTTAAACAAGGCAGAAAACGCCAGCTGTAGATAAGTAACACTAGGATTGGGTGACAGGATAGGCATTTTGTAGAGTGATCAAGACTCTTAATATGGCAAAAGGAACTTTGAACAAGCAAATTCTTTTTTTTTTTTTTCCTCCTCACATGGCAAGACCAGAAGAGATGATCAGGCAAATTCTTAACTGGTAATTTCAGAATCACTTTTGAACTTTGCTTTCCAATGAATGAAAACAGGATGTATCTTTGCTATTAATCCAAGGACTCAGAAATAATAACTTTAAAGGACTAAGTTCACACTCAGAAGCTAATTTATCTCTGTCTTAAAAGGCACTATTTCCTCCAAGATAAGCCCTGTTCCAGAAGCAGAGGACAGTGTGGAGATGTGGTACCTGGGAGCACAGTAGCCAGCCCAGGGTGAGGAATTGACGGTGAACTTTAGCTCTCATTCATGAACAGGAATGCGTGTCCTTACTGAAAGTTCCAAAGCTCATGACTCTGTGGTATGCTCCTCCATGGCAGCACAGGGGACCTGAGGCCTGGTCACCCCACCCTGCCTGGGACAGGGGAGCTGAGGCCTGGTCACCCCCACCCTTCCCAGGTACAGGGGAGCTGAGGCCTGGTCACCTCTACCCTGCCCAGGGACAGGTGGTCAGTTCTGTGCTCTGTCGCCCTCCTGTGGTGTACTGTGGAGTTACAGGAGCAAATGTCCAGCAGGTCTCCCTCAGCCCTCTCCCAAGGCCCTATTGGTATGCACACATGCATATGTTAAGTACTCATATGTAAGTCTACAGTGCATATACACACATGTATACATGTTTATAAACACAAATGTACATATACACATTTATACATGTATGTTTGCATGTGCACATGCATATGTGTGTGTGTACATTCCTTAGATGCTGTATTCTCGATTTCTGCCCAGGTCAATGCAGTTTTTCATCTTATTGTGTGTTTTTAAAATGCTGGGTTTCTGGCATCTTTTTCTCTCTAAGTTTCAAAGCTGTGTTCAAGCTTTTAAAATATTTTACATTGAAGTGAGGATAACCTTTTGTGCTTGCAGTCGCCCCAGGATGCATCAGGACTGTTCACAATGGACTAGAGATAGTGATGACAGATGGACCCTCAGTGTGCCTCCACCGAGTCCTTCAACCTATGTCTCTGAGTTTTGCACACCGGACAGCCCAGTGGGGTCAGGAAGTGCCCACATCATCTTTGCATTGTGAGCATCTGTCTTCTCTATGGCGCTTGATGAAGGCCCCGGTGCAAGTTGTGGGTGAGAGCTGTGCGTGATGTATACGTAACATCCCTCCAATCTTGAATAAGCTGAAGAGCATGAGGCTGAGCTGCACAGAACTGCACAAGTCCTACTCTGCTTCTCTAGACAGGAAACTAGCATTCAAGGAGGAAAGCAAAAGCAGATTAGGACAGAAAGCTGTTAAACTTTCACAAGAAATGCAAATGGCAGTTCTCTTTTATTCTTGCTGACAACTAGAAGGACATGCTCATTTTTTATAAAAAGTGCTCAACTATTAGCTAGAAGACAATAAATAAAAGAAATCACATCCAACTTTAAAAAGAGATCCAGACTTAATAGACTGAACGTTCTAGTCCTTGATACTGACATCTAAACTCCCATATCTCTGGGATAGAACGTGTTCAAGAGTTAATGAAACCAGCTGTCTTTCCAGGTTTCCTCTTGCTGCAGGATGAACTCAGGAGCATGAATCTGGGCCCCAAAGATGGGCCTGGCTGTGCAGAGCTCACAGAGGGTGATGTCTTCCACAGGTAATGTCTCCTCCAAGTGTCTGGAGGAGAAAATAGCGCCTATGCAAGTTTCCAAAGTAGGGTTTATCGTCGCTTATTTAAGTTAGTGTGACCCCAAAATCAATATGCTTAATTACACACTTAATTAAAAGCGGAACACTTCGCCTATGTATCTTTGCTATTAATCCAAGGACTCAGAAATAATAACTTTAAAGTTAGACCTGTTTGACTGAGTGTTCTACTGAGCTTAGAGCATCTGTAAAACTTTATTGCTCAAATCTCTACTGATGATAATTTAGTTCTGTTTCTTCACAAAGAGCCCTAAGCTCAGTGATACTAATTCCCCAAGAGCTGGCATGGAGGATAAATGCTAATGATTGGTGCTGATGGGCTGAGGGCACTAATTCTACTACTGACCTGCCAAACACTTTATATTTCCATGTTTATCCTGCTTATACATTAAATCGTGTTAGGGGAATTCAAAATACCTGCAGGAGTGTTAGATTAACCAGCACAATCAGTTGAACTAAAAGTTTTTGATAATTATCAGACTCCCTAAGTGCAACGTGACCTCTAAAGTTTGTGTTGGTTGGACCGTCTCAACTCTGGGCTCCATCACTTAACTGTGTGACTTTGGACAAATTACTTAACTTCTCTGTTCCTCAGTTTCCCTGGCTGTAAATGGAGATATTATTAGCACTTATCTCAAAGGAATGTTGCCAGGATAAATGAGTTAATTCACACAAAATACTTAGAACAGTGCCTGGTGTCACACATGTTGTATGTTTTTGTTATTATTGTTATTCTTACTACAACTGTGATGACAATGTCCCGTAACTCTGATCATCCCCAGGAATGGACTGTCTGCCTTTAGCACAGGGGTACAGAAGTGTGATGCTGTTTATCTGCATTTCATTTGGACTGAGAGAATAAAGTGTTAAGGATCAGATAGGTTAGTAGGGAGAGCTGACAGGGCTGTCATTTGCAAGGAGGCTGGGCAAAAAAGGGGTTAATTGTAAAACTTTGTGTAGTTTTTGTTCTGATTTTGATAAAGTTCAAAGTCACACCATTACTTGCAAACTCAGTCTATTTGAAGTATTTTCTCGTATCTGCTTTGTATTATCATTGTTTTATTTAGAACACATATACACACACAGAAAAGCTTTGCCATATCTCAAAACAAAAGAGGCAGACAACCCAGTGAGAACCATGGTCAGTGCTTCACAGTTAGCAGGAGTGACCCAGCCCTGGAGCATGTGTAGGCCTGGCTCCTGTGAGGGGCCGCATTCTTGAACCCGCCCCTCCATTCGCTGGGCCTCCCAGACTGCATCAGGCCACGAGATCAGGACCAGGGCACTATGCGTGTCTGAGAAGTGACAGTTTCCCTGATGCTCTCAGCTAAGGGCTGCCATGCCTGGGAAGGTTCTTCAGGTTCAAAGGTGTGTAAGAACCGGGCTGACCATCTTCTCAGAGGAATGACGCTGTCTCTGTCCCTGGCACTGGTGTACTCTCCAGGGCAGTTGAGCATGGATGGGCAGGGTGCAAAAAGAGTGTTGTTCAAAGGAGCTGGTGACCCACGTGGAACCCATCTGCACACTGGAGGCAGGAAGAGGAAGCAGGAGTCCAGTGTCACTGGTCACCTGCTAGTGGTGACATGGAGGCAGAGGGTAAGGGAACCTTTGGTTTTCTCTGATGCAACTGAGGTATGACTCTCTCTGAGGCCTCCTCATCAGGTAACTGCACTACCTGGGTAAGGCCCTGACCTACCTCAGGCCTGAGGGGAGGCAGAGCTGAGCTCTGTCAGTGTGGGGGGTGGGGTCCCCTGCTCTCTGAGGGCTGGGATGTGCTGGTGCCTAACCTTCTCTGAAACTTGAAGGCACAGGGAGATGCATGTTCATCTTGAGAGACGCACCTCAGCCTGGAGTGTTGTAGTTCCAGGGAGGGTGTAGAGAGTAACCCTCAACTCAGCACTTCTAGGAACAGAATTCCTGGCCCAGCCCTTGCAGGGGCACCTCCCTTTGGTCATGTGCTGACACACACACTGGGAACAAGACACCTGACCTAACAACTCATTTAGGGAAAAAACAGCCAGAAACAAAAGAACATCTTTCAGTTTTTTTCTTTTGGTTTGGGTGGTGGAGTGGGGTGGAGTCTTTTCCTTTAAAAAAAGTAAAAGAAAATGTTTTATTTCCCCTCAAACACTATAGCCTATTAAAGCAAACTCTAACTTACTTCAAATCACTTTGGACTTGGTGATTTCTCAAGATAAAATTCTCTAAAGAATTTAAATATTTTCACTAAAAACTGGAATTGTGCTACAGGGAAGCGGGAGCCGTGTCATGTGTGAGGCGTCCCATGCCTGATGCTGAAATCCAGTGAGGAAGAGAGTTATTAGGCCTCATCCCCTTCTGTCTCAGACGGCTGGGCCCTCGTCCCCCTCTCTCTCAGATGTTCAGGCCCTCGTCCCCCTCTCTCTCAGATGGCCGGGCCCTCGTCCCCCTCTCTCTCAGACAGCTGGGCCCTCGTCCCCCTCTCTCTCAGATGGCCGGGCCCTCGTTCCCCTCTCTCTCAGATGTCCAGGCCCTTGTCCCTCTCTCTCTCAGATGGCTGGGCCCTTGTCCCTCTCTCTCTCAGATGTCTGGGCCCTTGTCTCTCTCAGACAGCTGGGCCCTCGTTCCCCCCCCCAGATGTTCAGGCCCTCGTCCCCCTCTCTCTCAGACAGCTGGGCCCTCGTCCCCCTCTCTCTCAGATGGCCGGGCCCTCGTCCCCCTCTCTCTCAGATGTCCAGGCCCTCGTCCCTCTCTCTCTCAGATGTCCGGGCCCTTGTCCCTCTCTCTCTCAGATGGCCGGGCCCTCGTTCCCCTCTCTCTCAGATGTCCGGGCCCTCGTCCCTCTCTCTCAGATGTCCAGGCCCTCGTCCCCTCTCTCTCAGATGTCCGAGCCCTCGTTCCCCCCCCCCCCAGATGTTCAGGCCCTCGTCCCCCTCTCTCTCAGACAGCTGGGCCCTCGTCCCCCTCTCTCTCAGATGGCCGGGCCCTCGTCCCCCTCTCTCTC
>CAUYON010204532.1:0-10480 GCA_963573935.1 Arctocebus calabarensis | reverse complement strand
CAAGCTGTCACCCTGGATAGAGTGCTGTGGCATCACAGCTCACAGCAACCTCCAACTCCTGGGCTCAAGCGAGTCTCCTGCCTCTGCCTCCCAAGTAGCTGGGACCACAGGCGCCCGCCACAACGCCCGGCCATTTTTTGGCTGCAGCCATCATTGTTGTTTGGCGGGCCCGGGCTGGATTCGAACCCGCCAGCTCAAGTGTACGTGGCTGGCGCCTCAGCCCGTTGAGCCACAGGCGCCAAGCCAGACACCCCAGTTTTAATGAGATCTACCCTGACTACTGGATTTAATGTCACTCCTGCCCCTGGCTTCCAGCTTAGTTACTATATTCCTTTCATGGGTAACATTTTCATATTGTAACAAATTAAGCAAAAGGCATAAGGAAGTGAATTGTGCTTTTTGTCTATGTGCTAGAGGCAGATCACCATGACAGCACAGGGGAACGCTATGACAGCAGTGCTGTGTGTGTTCTGTCCATCCACGTAGCCCCACTCCCAGAGCACTGCCGGGCACGCAGCCTGGAGTGCCTTCCTGAAGGCACTTTGCTGAACACTTTACAAGCACCATCTCATTGATCATCACAGCACTTTTGTGATATAGAAAGTCTGTATCCCTTTGAGAGTGAAGGAAACTGAGTTGGACAAAGCCCACACCTATAATCTGCTCCAGCACCTCCTCCTGGTCTGAGACCCCAGTTGGACACAGAGCATAGAAGCCTACCTAGGGCTTCCCTGCTGAATTCCTTGGGAAAGCAGAGAGCATCCAGGGACGGGGTAAGAATTGCAAGATGTGTTCTGACACAGTAGTGAACAGTAGTGAACTTTCAGGAAAACTGGCATGGGCCAGAGGGAATGACTCTGGATAGGAAAAACCTTTAGATAGTGGAATTTCCTAGCACCTTGAACATCTCTATAGCAGGTACTGCATCGGTGATGACTAGGCCATCATCTCTGCAGTGTCTGCTTCTCCGGTAGACCACAAGATCACTTCCTGTTTTGTTCTCAAGCAAAGCTTAGTATTTGCACAGTGCTAGATGCATCGTAAGTGCTCAGCGAACATTTTTAGAAGGAGGTTAGAATAAGTTGATTTAGTTGAAGGCAGATTCCCCATGGATCCATAACTGCCTTGTGTTCATGCCCACAGAGGAATGACTTATCTTTCCCAATGACTTGATCCCAATAGCCCAACTGGAAGGATTCTCATCCCAAAATTGGACTGGCAGCTTTGTATCTCCTAGTACTTGATACGTTTGCCACATTGCTAGGTTCTTATCAAAGAGCAGCCCTTTGCTTTCTTAGCTAAACTTATTGGTAGAGAAATCACCTTTATGCCTCATAAATGAAGTTCCTTCTTGCAGTGGATTTTGGGAAATCCTATATTCTCCCCAGGCTGACCCCTGTTCCCTCTTCAAACATCTGGGGATAAGACCTGAGGCTCCCAATGCCAAACAGTTTTGGCCATCAAGCAATTATCTACCCAACTTCCCTCACCTTAATCATTTCCATGAAAAATATGATGGGAGGAGATTTATAGGGCTTAGTGAATATGTTCCATTACTGCAGCCCAGTACTTCAGGCCCTGGCTCCTTCCAGACCCTTCTTTCAGCCCAAAGTCTCCCACAAGGGCCCTTATGCTCCCTCCCTCCCAAGATCTCCACATTAAAGTAGAGTTTGGTTCATTGTTCACTCTCCCATAATGTAAAAATAGATTTTGTTCTATTCTCTTCACTCCTCGGGGATCCCTGTCTAGGAAAGAAAACAGCTGAGGGTGGTGACTAATGGGCCTCTTTGGGGGAAGCTTGCACGAGCTGCGTGCCGACTGCCCAGCAGCGCAAATCCTGCCTGACGCGCCTTGCTGGGAATCTGTGCTAGAGCAGGGACTGAGAGCAGGCTGTCGGGGAGGATTAACTGAATGGCCCCAAGGCCTCCTGGGCCCCATCAGACGCAGCCCTGGAACAGAGTTCCAAGGCGCACTCTGGTCTGGAGAGGCTTAGCCTGGCTGGGGGCAAGCGTCTGGAGCCTTCTGGGTCAGAGCCTGGAGTTTCGGCACTCTCAATCTCATGCTATGAATCTGACCCTTGTGACTCATGGAAACTTTAGTGCTTTTTAGATCTGAATTACTTTAATGTTGCTTGCACATAATTTATTTCTGTGCCTCAATGGGACAGAGACAAAGAAAGAGATGTTTTAGAATTTCAAAGAGGACTATTCTGGTTCAGAACTCCAAACGGAAGGATGTCTGTGTGAGCCTGGGAGGTACTCATTGCAATGTGTTTTCTACCAACGGAATAATTACTTTAACTCTCCTAAAGTACTGATCCTTCTGCTTCCTCTCAGCTTAGGAGATGGCAGGTTGGGAGCTGTTCTCATTAAAAAAACTTCTAGGCTCCTGCACAAAGAAAAAAAAGTCCAGAGAAAGTTGACTTAAGCTCGGGATTGACAGTTGCCCCCTGACTTCAGGAAAAAGGGACGGAGGCCAGAACCTGGGGTGTAGGGTTCAGCTGCTGCCTCTTTTAAGCAGAAAACTTAAAGATTCCCATTTCCGTCTTACTGTTATTGATTCACCAGAGGTGCCAAAAACCTGACATCATGGTCACTCCAGGCCTTTAAGGAAGTCCCGGAGAAATAGCTCTGAATCTCATACCAACACCTCCCAGCTCAAAATTTTGACTGGAGCTGTTTTTGTGTGTGCATGTGTGTGTAAGTGTGTATTAAAATAACAGGTGCGCATCTTCAGCAAAGTACCCCCTGGCTACCACTTCTCTTTCTGCTATAGGCTTTTATACTACATGCTATTTTTCTTAAAGAAACTCATTTACAGCTGAAATCAGATATTCATTTTGGGGGTCCCCTGATTATTAATTAACTTTCATGCATTGCAAACTCCTAAAGGGCAGATACCATGACTTTCTCCATCACCCGTGTCCACCCAGCACTCTGTATGTCAACACACAGAAACTGCTTAATAGAAAGATGCACACACGTATGTGTATGCACGTGTGTGCATGTGTGTGTGTGTGTTATGGGGGCTGATGGGTGGGTTGGGTGATTACTTTAAGTCCCTGTGTCAACTGGGGACTGAACACAAATGCTCACACCTTTAGGAGCAGGGCCTGACATTCCCTTCGCTGGCTCACCTGTGATCCCTGGGAGGCTGGCTTGTGGACCAGAACGAAAGGAGTCTAACGTGAACATGCCCCAGTCCTAATAGACTGAATGCTATGCATGACATCCAGCAGGGTTTAGGTGCAACACATGTGGGTCTGAGGATGTGAAAGGTTTAGGAAGTCCCCTTGTATAAGAACAGCCGAGAGTTCCCTGAGGGTGGCATTGGTGGCCCTCTCTATGCCGCCCCCTCCAAAGAGCCTCGCCTCCTCCTTGTCCAAGCCCTGCCTGCTCCCTCAGCCACAAGCCAGCAAGAGCATCGGCCGGTCTTGGTCTGTGCCTGCAGGTAAGGAGCTTACTGCTCTTGCTTCCTCCAAAGTCCAGGGCTGTTCAGGTCCACAAGGCTGGAGTCCATGGTGAAACCGGCCGGTACGTAGAAGAGAGAGGAAAGGGACATGTTTGCTCAGGGTTAACGTGGGAAGGGAAACCTGGTGGGAGCAACCAAGAGTTAGAGAGTCTTACATGTAAAGGTCAAGGGGCTGAGTTTAACGTCCTTAGTCTTGAGCTATGGGATTTCAAACAAGCCACTCAACTCTCTGAGTTTCTAATTTGTAAAGTCTTGCTGAAAGTAGTTCCCTCCCCGTTCTGTGGTAAGAACCAAATGAGTAAAGGCCAGGAACCAGTGAGGGAAATGGGACAGAATTCTCGACATGAGAGAATGGGGTTGAATGAGTCAGGAAACCCCAAAACTACTCAATGGAAGTCAAGACCTGAAAATGTGCTTAAGAGACGCCCTCCAGACCTTTCTGGAAGGATCTCTCTCTGTCCTTGCTGTGGCTGATGTTATCATTGACTTAATTTTAAAACTTATAGTCAGAATTGATCAGCCTCTAGGACCAGCCTCTAGGCTCTGCCCAGTTGTGTGAGAGGCTGTGGGGGCCTCAGTGTCTCTGAGCCAAAGGGAGGGTTGACTTGTTTCAGAGACAGTGTGGGGCCTCCTGTATCCTCAGCCCCATCTGGGACTAGAGAGGACTCAGAGTTATTTATCTGCATGTGCATGGCGACTCGGCCTTCAAGGCACCGAGATTTTGATCAACTTGTGGCAGAAGGTTTGTGTGAAACCCTTCCTGGCTTTTTTTTTAATAAACGCAAACGGAATCTGGAATTGATCTCAGAGAAGACATCTGCCTCTTAATTTCACTTCAGAGGGGCAGGATGACAAGAAAGGTGATGAAGACAACTAAATGCATTTATGATTTATGCCCCCTGTGATAAATCAATGGATGATTTCTCTCCAGAATGTGGTCTGCCCGACTAACTCACACCAGCTGACACATCTGTGGGATTGTAGGGGAACAGCGGCTGAGCCCCTTCCGTGCCATGTGCACAGCAGTCCTGAACCCAGCACCCCAGGGTCAGGCTGGGACGCGTGAGAGGGAGTCGGGCTGCCTGCGTGCTGTTAGGAAGGTGGCCGCTTCCCCGCCATCATCTCCTCCTCCAGGCTGTGCTTCCTTTCTCGCGGCCGGATGCCGCTCATGTTCAGCCCTTCCTTGGTTCATCCCAGCATTCCTTTCTGTGCTTGCCTTCGTGTGTGGTGAGTCAGATTTTTCTATTTCCTAAAGGTGATTTGAGCAGGCCCTGTCCTCACCAGAGTCTCTCAAAGCAAGCGGGAGAGTGGAAAACTGCATTAACTCTTTCATTAGCTGCAGCTGTGCTGCGCTAAATGGGTGACGGCGGACAGGGTTAGTGGCAAGGGCCAGCTGTGGGCCTCCCCTGTAGTTTTCTGGAGCACTAAGTCAGGAGGGGTTTTAAGGGCCAGTGTGGCCGCTGAAGGCACCAGGGAGCAGAGTCTGCACTGCGCAGAAAGGCCAGCGGTGGTCCTCACGCGTTGGGGTCGCCACCCCTTTCCCTTGAGTTTTCCTCACATGCTCCAGGCCCAACCTTGCCTTTCTGAACTCAGAAAGCCATATCCACATGTTCCAAGGTACTCTGTCATTTGAAATTTAAAAAAATATGTTGAACCAGTTTTTGGCTGCTTGGCAGTCACAGAGCAGCTGGATGGCTTACTTCCTCAGCACCCCCCCCTTTTTAAAGCATCATCTGAAGCTAATTTATCTAGGAGTAACTTGGCCTTTGTGGGGAAAAGTCACATTTCATTTTATAAGTTACCTGCAAATGAAACAACCTGGTCGTGCTTCTCATTTTCCTCTGTTGAAAAATGTCTTTGTTCCTCCATTTTTTGCCTTTCTTTATATAAATTTGAGAAATTCTCTGTAAAGGGCCCAGACTGGGCAGTGGAAACCCTGTAGGTGGGAAAGGGCAGAGTGGGAGGGTCCAGAGGCTGCTGCTCTGGGAGACAAGCAGGACTGCAGAAGCTCAGCACGGGCCGGGAGTATGGGACAACCGTGGCTGGAGGTAGTGGCGCTGGCTGTGCGGTGAGACATACAGACCTGAGCTGGAACGTCTGGTACTGGGACCCGACTGCCCAGCTCCATCCAGGTTATATAGAAGAGGAAAAGGAGCCAGCTAGTAAAGGTCGTTCATTTGGTATTGGTGCTGTTCCCTCACGTTACAATTGTTCCAGCCAGAAATAATATACCTGCAGCTGTGCTTCTGTAGGACAATGGGGACGTCTAATAATATATCAGGCTGATCTAAGCTGCCTTTTCTCCAGCAATGCCCCAAGGGGAAGATATAGACTCCACTTTCATGTTATCCGGTGGTACTGATCAGAAACTATTGCCGTGGAAACGACTTGTCCTGTTTGGTCCCCTTCTAGTAGAGAATCATAAATTAAAAGGGAGCTCGGTAGATTCTGCTTAATGCCAAAATGAAATCCTCACATACTTTGCCGGATATTACATAATTAGTTGACTTCTCAAAGGAGTTCAAATTATGCCGATGGAATAAGCTCAAGATAATGAAATGCACTCTTCTCCCTGGCAAGCCATCTTGTGCGTAGCACAGAGCACAGAGTCAATCCTTTGGGGTTTGCCTTCTTGCTCAATGAGCAAAGCTTATTTACAGCCACAGAACTTGGAAATGAAATACAAGTTATTTTATGTTGTACTTCTTTTTTATTTCCTCTAACAAAATCGCTTTTCTTGAGCTTCGTGTGCTGTGCAAATGGTCATGTGTACAGTAGCTATACTAATCCCCAAGCATAAAGATTCTCCCCTCAAAATGCATTAATAAGCTTCTTTCATGACTTAGCAATTATGAATTGGGCTGCAATAAACAATCTGGTACAGATTTTTGGTCATCTGGGTATATACCAAGTAAAGGAATTGTAGGGTCAAATGGCAAGTCTATTTTTAGATCTTTGAGTAAAAATTTAGTCCTGTCCCCTTTTTGTATCATGAAGGAAATTTTGTACAAACAGATGCATTTTATTATTCACAATACCATGACTGTGAAGTTAGCACTGAGACCTAGCCTACATCTAACCCCAAGTTCAGTATCTCCTGGTGTCCTTCACCCACTCTGCTGCCTGACCTTCTCCCAGCAGACTGGAGTTCTAGTACCGCCCTCACTCCCACAGCAGCTTGAACTCACTGCTCTTGGACAGCCAAAATCAGAAAGGTTTGGGGTTAGCCAGGCATGTTGGCTCATACCTGTAATCCCAGCACTCTGGATGACTTGAGCTCAGGAGTTTAAGACCAGCCTGAGCAAGAGCAAGACCCCCATCTCTAAAAAATAGCTGGATGTTACGGCGGGAGCCTAGAGTCCCAGCTCCTTTCAGGAGGATGAGACAGGAAGATTGCCTGAGAACCAAGAGTTTGAGGTTGTTGTGAGCTATGACACCACAACACTTTACTGAGGGTGACAAAGTGAAACTCTGTCCCCCCCCAAAAAATTTTAAGGCAGGAGAGCATTTCTTCAGGGGCTATAAACACAAAAAACACAGTTCAGGGTACATCTCCAAGGTATTAAAATTGAAACCATCCCAATATGTGAAGTATGTATAAGATAGTCCAAAGAGTAACTTTTTTCCCCTCATGACCTATTTAATGGCTTATTTGTGATATGAAAGACCAATTTTTTTATTATTAAATCATGTTTGTGCACATAAATGCAATCATGGGGTACTATGTGCTGGGTTTATATACAATCTGAAATATTTTCATCGAACTAGTTGACATAGCTTTCATGGCATTTTCTTCGTTATTGTGTGCAGACATTTATATTCTACATTTAGTAAGTTTCACCTGTACCCTTCTAAGATGAGAATATCTTTCATCTTTCTTCTTTTTAAAAAAAAAAATCAATATATGGGCGGTGCCTGTGGCTCAAACAAGTAAGGCACCAGTCCCATATGCCAAAGGCCGCAGATTCAAACCCAGCCCAGGACAAAAACTGCAAAAAAAAAAAAAAAGAAAGAAAGAAAGAAAGAAACGATAGGAATTTTCCAGTTGCAACTATATATACAGCATATTTCAAAACTTCTGGAATATCTTTTTCCATTTCACATCCCTGCAGACATTATTTTGTGATTTATTTTTCTATATTAACAATGTGTCATTAAGATATTTATTTAAAGGCAGCACCTGTGGCTCATTGAGTAGGGCACTAGCCCCATATACTGAAGGTGGTGGGTTCAAACCCAGCATTGGCAGAACTACAAAACAGAAAAATAGCCGGGCGTTGTGGCGGGCACCTGTAGTCCCAGTTACTCAGGAGGCTGAGGCAAGAGAATCACCTAAGCCCAGGAGTTGGAGGTTGCTGTGAGCTGTGTGACGCCTCGGCACTTTACCAAGGGTGATAAAGTGAGACTTTATCTCTAAGAAAAAAAGGATTAAAAAAAAAAAAGAAGAAGATATTTATTTAAGGTCAGTGCCTGTGGTTCAAAGGAGTAGGGCGCCGGCCCCATATACCATATACCGGAGGTGATGGGATCAAATCTGCCCCGGCCAAAAACTGCAAAAAAAAAATTTCAGCACATTAGGGGGTACACATGTTTTGTTCACATACTTTGTTTTTGCAGAAATTGAGTCTGGGTTATAAGTGTCCCACCCAGACAGTGTGCACCACACCCAACAAGTATGGATTTGCCTATGCCCTTGTCCTGTCCTTCCAGCTTGGTTTCCATTGAGATTTACGCTCCATACGGGCACTGAAGTGTTGATTGATCAAGTTCAACCTGATACTGAGTACAAGTGTTTGGGTCTCCCTTCCTGAGATGTATCACTTAGAAGAATGGTCTCCAGTTCCACACAGGTTGCCACAAACACATACTAGATTCTTGCTGACTATGACTCCAGAGTATGCATATAGCACATTTACTAATCTGTTTATGTATTAGTGGGTATTTGGGTTGTTTCCACATCTTTGCAATTGTGAATTGTGCTTCTATTAAACATTGAAGGCTTAAGTGTCCTTTTTATGAAGTGACCTTTTTTTCTTTGGGCACACGCCTAGTGTTGGGAGTCACTGATAGATCTGCCTAAAGTTACCAGAGATCTCTCCACACAGTTCTCTGCAGAGTTGTCCGGGTTTTTAGTCCCACCAACAGTAGGTGAGAACTCCTTTCTCTCTGCACTCACACCAGCTTCTTTTGTTCTAGAACTTGAAAGGGTCTCTTGATTGGCTTTGATTGACTAGTATTCTAGTACAGACTAATTCTACTCATTGGATGATCAGAATACAGCCATTGTTTATGATGCAATTTCCAGTTTCATTATTTATAATAAGTATGGTGTGGGAAAGGCTGGGTAAGCATTCATTAAACTATTTTACTACCGCACCCTTTTTATTTCAAAGTATTATGGAAGTACCAATAATTTGGTTACACAGAACACTTTTATAATGCCTGAGTCGTGATTATAATTGTGCCATCCCCAGACAGTGTCCATCATATTGATTATATGGGTTTTTGCCCACCCGTCTTCCCCCTCCCCAGATTGATTTCTGTTATGTTTTATTTCCTTCTAAGCACCTGTGAGCTCTTTAGTTAGTTCCTATTTGATAGTGAGTACTTGTGTTTGTTTTTCCCTTTTTGAGGTACCTCACCTAGGATAATTGTCTCTAGTTCCACCCAAATTCCTGCAAAAGGCATTAAATCATACCTCCTCATGGCTGAGTAGGAGCCTGTGGTATACATTAATCCACTCATGAATGGAGTGGGCACTGGATTGATTAATGAGTGTTAATCCACTCATGAATTGGTGGGCACTGGATTGATTCCACACCTTCGTGATGGTGAATCATGCTTCAGTACACATTTATTTCTTTAGGTAAATACCCAGTAGTGGAACTACTGGATCAAATGGTAAGCCTATTTTTAGATCTTTAGGCATTTCCAAACTGTGTTCCACAGAGGTTGGACTAATTGACAGCTCAATCAACCACGAAGAAGAGTTTTTTTTTTTTCTCTGTATCCACTCCAGTATCTATATATTTTTTTACATCTTAATAAAAGCCACTCTAACTGGGGTAAGGTGATCTTTTACTGTGGGGTGTTAATTTGCATTTCCCTTATGTTTAGCGGAGTTGAGTACTTTTTCATGTGTTTGTTGACCATTTGCCCATCTTCTTTGGAAAGCTTCTATTCGTGGCTTTTGCTCCCTTTTTGATGGAGTCGTTTGATTTTTTTTCTTGCTAATTTCTTTTAGTTCCTTGTATTTTAGGCTCTGGATACTGCCCTTTGTCACAGGTTTCCTCCCATTCTCCAGGTTGTCCATTTGTCTGTTCATCATATCCATGGCCATCTAAATGCCTTTTAATTTAATCAAGTTCCATTCATTCATTTTGTTGTTGTTGTTGTGATTAACATTGGAATTTTCATAGATTCTTCGACTAGGCTGATATCTAAAAGAGGTTTTTAATGTTTTCTTCTAAAATTCTTATAGTTTCATGGTTTACATTTAAGTCATTTATCCCTCTAAAGGTAATTTGTGGGAGAGGTGAGCAAGATGGATTCTGTTTCATTCTTCTGCATGTGACAATCTAATTTTCCCATTCATTGAATAGAAATTCTTTTCTACAATGTATTTTTTGTCTGCTTTTCCAAAGAAATTAAACTAAAAATTAACACGAAGAGAAATGTCCAATTTTACATAAAAATTTTACATAAAAACTTCATGGAAATTCAACGTCCTTCTGAATGCTTACTGGATCAATGATGAAATTAACATGGAACTCAAAAGATTCCTCCACGTGAATGGCAAAGTTATCAAAATCCATAGGATTCGGCAAAATTGGTCCTGAGTGGAAAATGTATAGCCTTTTATTTTTATTTTTATTAAATTATAATTGTGTACATTGGTGCAATCATGGGGCACAATGTGCTGACTTCATATACAATCTGAAATATTTTCATTGAACTATTTAACATAGCCTTCATGGCCTTTTAATCACTGTATGAAAACATTTATATT
>CAUYON010204531.1:0-13274 GCA_963573935.1 Arctocebus calabarensis | reverse complement strand
TCTTCCATTCTTGAGATACTTGGCTAAGAAGAATATGTTCCAGCTCCATCCATGTAAACACGAAAGAGGAAAAGTCTTTATCTTTGTTTAAGACTGCATAGTATTCCATGGTATACATATACCACAATTTATTAAGCCATTTATAACTTTCCTTTTTGAAATGTCTAGAATGCTTGCTCTCTTAATCAGGGACTTACTGATGTAACTTTTATCTACAAAAAAGGAAGTAATACTTAAAATTTCCTGAGCCTCTTCTAGTTGTGCTGGTGAAAGTTTAGAAATTAGCTTTAGGTCTTCTTATTTGTTTATTTTTATATGTTCATACTGTAGAAGAGGGATCAGTAAAGAGTTGTGAAACTAAGAAGTCCAGAGAGGTTTTCTGAGATTCTCATTCATGATAAAAATTTTTCATATTGGTGAAAGCAGCAATAAAATTCACAGCAGATCAACGAAGTTAAGCTATTAAAGAAACAGCTGAGAGAACCAAAAACAATAGAGAATATAGGGAGCTGAAAACATGGAAAATGCTACAAGGTTTGGAGGGAGAGGGAAGATAATATTGAGGGCTTCTAGAGTTAGACACTTGAGCATAACTGTGTGGTTTAGTACAAAGAAAGAAAAGTTATGAAAACGAATGAGTGAGTTGTGAATTAAGACTCCTTAATATTTTTGTAGAGATGCAGGCTGGGAATTCCTTCTAAAGATTACTTTTTATTGGCTGGGCACAGTGGTTCAGGCCTGTAATCCTAACACTCTGGGAAGCCAAGGCGGGTAGATTCCTTGAATTCAGGAGTTTGAAACCAGTTTGAGCAAGAACGAGACCCCATTTCTACTAAAAATAGAAAAAAAAATAGCCAGATATGGTGGTGGACACCTGTAGTCCAGCTACTCAGGAAGCTGAGGCAAGAAGATGGCTTGCTTGAGACCATTAGTTTGAGGTTGCTGTGAGCTGTGATGCCACAGCACCCTAGCCTGGGGCAACAGAGTGAGACTTTGTCTCAAAGAAAAAGAAAAAAAGGTTACTTTTTAGTACTGGCTAATATTGATCAACATCTCTTTGGGTAGAATATTGATTTGAGAGTGGATTATTGAAGGACATATCAATTGATATGTGTTGTACTTATGAATAATAACAGGAACCAACTTGCTCAAATGTAGCTGGAGCTGCCCAAGCAAGCTGCACTCCCTGACAAGGCTGTTTTTTAGATTATTATGGGGAAACTATCCTTACAATAATGGTTTTCTTCAAAATGTCTGCAAGGAAATTTCCCTGGGAGATAAGATCCATTTTTGAAACTCTACCCCAGAAAGAAAAAGGTCTAGACAATAAAATATCCTCATGTAACTTATCCTGTCCGGTTGACATTCCCACTTTTATTTTCTTCCTCTCCATCCCTCCGCAATCCTGCAAGGCACAATTTAACAAAACTTAATGAAATGTGTGTTACACAAACATGTGCTTACTGATGCAGTTAGGGCAGTATCTTTCTGAAACATTGGAAAGCTTCATTAGTACTCATGCCATGTTCGCAGCAGCTACTTTTGCAGTTTCCAATATCCTTTTCCTTTGTGATATTGTGCTGCCTCCTTTTTTTTAGTGCAATGAGATTTAACATGGGATTAGGCTTCAAATAAATATCACCAATTACAATGTCTTTTTTTACTGCATTTTTAAATTTTTTTGTTTTTATTAAATCATAACTGTGTACATTGATACATTTATGGGATTCAGTGTACTGATTTGATATACAATGTGAAATGCTTACATTGAACTGATTATACTTATAATGTGATTGAACACAATTATACTCTTTTCTTAATAGTTTTGAGATGTACCATTGCTTCATGCACATTAGGTGAGGTCCCCCCCAAATACCCTCCCTCTTCTCTTATTAATGCACTGTTTTCCAGTATACTTCAGTGACAATTGTTCTAATTCTGCATCTGATTTTATGATTCTTACCAGAGTTATTACTGTTATAGTGTTTTCCCATCGCTCATTTCTTCCTCACACAGTGAATGCAAAACCATTCTCAAAAACAATAGGACTGAATAAGTTGTAAGAAACATCACATTTAATATTGTTTACATTTATACGTCTTTATTACATGTCTTAACATTTCTTTCCACCTACAAAAGGGAAAACAATCTATACTTTTTAGGATGTAATGTTTTTAGCATTGGAATTAGACTAAATCGCTCTCAATCCCCCTTGTATTTTGTTAGTTATTATAGGTAGCAGAATAGGGATCTTTGAAAGGAACATACTGTGCTTTCAAAACTCTTGATTCATCTAAGTATAGTACATAAGCAATGGCATACAGAGAGGAACAATTGCCTTTTTTGGAGAAAAGGCAGAAGGTTACCTTTCAGACCTGGGAGTTTTGCTACCTGTGATCTCTGACTTTTTGCTCACTGGAAGTCTCTTTGATTTAAAATACACACACACCCACAAAGGCCTGCTATGCTCTTGGGCCCTCCAAAGAATATTTTTACAAAGAAAGATGAAGTGAAATGGAAGAAATGGAGAGGAGGAGGGTGAGAGACAGATTGCACTCATATATGCCCAGCACTTCACCATAACTGCTCTCAGAAGAACGAGAGAAAGGATCAAAGGGCCCATCCATCAGACAAGGACCTGTTCTGGGCATTCAGTACTCTGTCCTCCAGCCCCTAAACTTTAAAGGAAGCCTTCTAGATTCCCTCATGAGCACTGCTGGGCATTTCTATTTTTTTCTGATAACTTTTAGTCAACCTTCATATATTTCTATTAAGAACACAGAAAAAAAAAGATTAGTCAATATGCTTGGCAGAGAATGACAGTAAACTATTGTTACAGTCTATTAGCTGATTCTATAACTGATAGGATACATTCATTCGATTTCTTTTCAGTATTTTATACTGAGAAACTGAGGTTAATGTATTAACCTTCACAGTCTGAGCCCATTTGAGGCAGGTGGTAAATTACTCATCTGTTTAGTCAGTGACTATTGTCACAGGCTGGGGTGTGTCCTCCCTAAATTCACATATTAAAGTTGTAATTCCCAATACTTTAGAAAGTGACCTTATTTGGAAAGGGAGTCATTGCAGACATAATTAGATTGGATGAGGTCAGACTGGAGTGGAGTGGGCCCTTATCCACAGGACTCGTGTCCTTATCAGAGGGAGAAATGTGTTCATGGACTCGCACACAGGGAGAACCCCGCAGTAAGACAGTGGAGGAGATGGGGGTGCGTCCTCACGCCAAAGATTATCAACAAACCACCACCAGAAGGGAGGGAGAGGCAAGGGAATACTCTTCTTCTCAGCTTTCTGAAGGAACAAACCCTCAGACACCCTGATCTCAGACTTGTAGACTCGAGAACTGTGAGACGAAGCATTCTGTTGTTTAAGACAGCCAGTTTGTGGAAGCATGCTGTAACCGTAGTGGAGTACCATTATTAACTTAACGTTACTGGTGAAATGTCTTACTTTGGGAGTCTTAATTCCTGATCTGTCCTGCTGCTGCATGTCATCCTTAAATGCTAAAGATTTCCACTGCTTATAAGATTGAAACTCCTCATTCAACCATCTCTATTGAACTGTTGTGTTTTGTGTCCTGCTCCCCACCCACACATGTGCTCATTTCCAGTGTTTATGTAAACTGTAATATGGCCCCAGTATCAGCGTATATATTTTTCACATATGTCAATTTTTTCCTTGCCTAACACTCTCGCTATTTGCTTTTCTCTGTTAGAAATAGTCTTCTACCCCCTTTTCTCTTGCTTAAATCTTAAGTAATGTTCAGTTTTCAGCTTAGCTCTCATTATTCCATGAATACTAGTTATTCCTACTAAATAATTGCTCAGTGCCTATGCAGTTCATTTCTGTCATTATCACCAAATCAATTATTGCTACAATTGGCATAATTGTTCGTATAATATCTATGATCCTTCCAGACTGTAAGTTTATTAGAAGGCAGAGGTGCAAAGGCATTTTATTTACTATTTTCTTTCGCTGGAAAGCATGTCCTCAGGTGTCTTGATTGGTTTGCTTTTTTACTTTCTTTGGGTCTCCACTTTAGTAACATTGGAAGCCCTTCCCTAAACATCTTATTTCAGATATAAAAGCCTCTTCAGGCTTGACACCTATAGCTCCGCAGGTAGGGCCCCAGCCACATACACCAAAGGTGGCGGGTTCAAGCCCAGGCAGGGTCTGCCAAACAACAATGACAACTACAACCAAAAAATGGTCAGATGTTATGGCGGGTGCCTGTGGTCCCAGCAACTCAGGAGGCTGAGGCAAGAGAATCACTTAAGCCCAAGAGTTGGAGGCTGCTGTGAGCTCTGACACCACAGCACTCTACCGAAAGCAACATAGTGAGACACTGTCTCAAAAAAAAAAAAAAAGCCTCTTCATTCTCTATTTCCTTTGTCCCTCCTTGTTTTTTTATTCATAACACTTTTTACTATTTGACTTTTATGTAAAACTCCATAAACTCTTTCAGGACAGAACCTTTTCTCCCCCAATATGGTATATGCACAACCCAGAACAATGCTTAAGTGAATGAAATGGTAGTTTGACAAATCTCCAACATTACCTCTGAAATGGAAATGGCTATAGGAATTAGCAAGTATCCTCAAAATCACTAGCTACTTCTCTCAGTATCAACAAATTCACGTAACAAAAAATTCCATATCCTAAATTTGTTATTTTGAACCTAGGGAGGTTTAGATAAGAGGTATTAAAGGTATCCAAAAGTCTCTATTGTATTCATTGAACAAAAATTTAATTTACACAAGGAGAAAAAGAAGTTAGAGATGTAAGATAGTGAAGAGCTTAATAGTGAGAAGTGTAATCAAACTCACTGAGTGTACATCCAGATTGAACACTTAACACTATTGGGTAACTTTGGGAAAATTAATAACATCAAATTTTCTAAGCTTACTCACCTGTAATAAGAGGTGCTCCTTAGGGATGGTCAGAGATTAAAAGGAGGTAATTCATATAAACCATCTGCGCTAATACATTTGACACATTTGGCGTTTATAGTCATTTTTTCTTTCTTTTTTTTTTTTTAAAGCAACATGATAGAGTTTATTGACAGAGAGAAAGATTGATGAACATGATAAGCAAAAGAGGGTGAACAGAATAAGGGAACAGAACCTCTAGCAATGGAGCGGGGAATCCAAGTAGGCAGCTCCATCTTCTCATGCCCCGTATTCCTATTTCTTTATCTCAGTGTTAGGCACATACTAAGCATTTTAATAAATATTCATTGAATAAGATTTGTATAAATTCACTACTTTGTTTTAGTGTGGATAATGATATGATTTTAGACACCAAAATTAGCTGGACATAAGGGTCAACTCGATTGTTCATACAAGCATAGCACTTTGGTGGCCATATGTGTCTGTAAATTTGTATAACAAATCCGAGAGGAATGCTGATTTCTGTGTGTGTGTGAAGAAAGTCAATACCAGAAAGAAATTTGACATCACTCTAAGCTATTATATGGGTGTATACATGGCAATCCAGATGCCACTGCCTGGCACACTGGAATTGGGAAGTTAAGTGTAAATTTTAAAGGGAGATGATTTCCAAAGGTTTGAGCAGGATTGAGGGAAACTAACAGGGAATATTGCAACATCAGAAAGCAGCCACAATTTTGCTGCAAGTGGACAAACAAAGGAAGCAGACAACAGAAACCTTTTTAATTTAATCAGGTCTCATTTGCTTATTTTTGTTGTTGCTATGGTTGGTTTTGTGATCTTCATAAATTCTTCCCACAGGTCAATATCTATAAAAGTTTTTCAAACATTTTCTTCTAGAATTCTTATAATTTCATGCCTTAGGTATAAGTCTTTTACCCAACATGAATTAATTTTTGTGATTGGTGGGAGTTATGGATCCTGTTTCAGTGTTTTACTAATACATGTGGCTACCCAGTTTCCAACCACCATTTATTCCAACTACCTTCACCTCGATGTCTGCTTTTGCCTTATTTGTCAAAAATCAGATGGGAGAACGAGGGTGGTTTCATCTCTGGCTTCTCATCCACAGGTCTATGTGGTCTTTTTGTGAAGGTACCATGCTGTTTTGTTCAGTATAGCTTTGTGGTATAGCTTGAAGTCTGGCAAAGTTTACTGGTTCCCAATTTGTCCATTTTGCTTAAGATTGCTTTAGCTATTCATAATCTTTTCTGGTTTCACATGAAGCACAGAACTATTTTTTTTTCTCAATATGCAAAAAGTGATGCTATTTAATTGGGATGGCATTGCATCTGTAGATCACTATGGGCAGTATAAACATTATTAACAGTGTTGATTCTGCCCATTCTAAGCATGACATATTTTCCATAGTTTACATCCTCTATGATGTCCTCCCTCAGTAACTTAAAGTTCTCCCTGTAGAATTCTTTTGCCTCCTGGTTAAATATATTCCTAGGTATTTTGCTATTGTGGTTCTATTGTTTATGTTAGATATAACATTCCAACGAAGAACCAAATCTTTTATTTTTGTTTGATATCAAAAATGAAAAATTAACTTTTCATACTACAAACATTAAAAATCATTTGTAAGGCTGCATATTGAGAGGTAAACATTTATGAAACACCTGTTCAGTTAGATGATATTACACTTAGATACTATGTCACTTACATACCTAAACATCTTCTAAAATTATTAATTTTTAGTTAATACTAAAAGTCAACATATACCAATATAAATACATTTTACAAGTCAAATAGTGTTAGAATCAGATTTATCTCTGCCCAGAAAAAGATGATCTAAGATGACTTCTTAAACTAATGCAATTTTGCAGATTATTGGCTGTAGTTTCTCTTACATGATAAAAACATATGGTACAGAATATTATTATTAAAATTAGTTTCTACATTTATTTTAAGGGGCAATGTAGTATTGAGGTTATTGAGGTTTTCTCCTAGAACACAATGTGCATATACTTCTCAAGGAAAACATATGGAGATTAATTCACAGTGTTGCCAAGTTTTTCCTTCCAAATTGAAATTTTCTAACAATGAAAACCAATTCAGGGGCGGCACCTGTGGCTCAAAGGAGTATGGGGCTCCTGCTGGCCCCATATGCCAGAGGTGGCTGGTTCAAACCCAGCCCTGGCCAAAAACGACAAAAAAAAAAAAAAAAAAAAACCCAATTCAGGAGCTGTATATTTGAAATCTGCATGAAATTATATAGAACCTCCATATTTGACCACTTTTCTCCATTGACTTCCTCCTTGAGTTGACCTAATTTTCATAGACTCTATGTGCCATCACGTGTGCTCAATGTACTATAGGTCTAATTCCCTATGCTAACCACCTCCTTATGTTGACCAGTGGTTAGAGTCCCTTCTGAGGTCAACTTACACAGGTTCTACTGTATATCTGTCATTCTTTCAATCATTTAAAAATACTGCTTTTTTTCGCTTCTGAATATGAATGCAGAATGAGTCTTTACCACTGAGGCAGAATTGTCAGGAGCTGAGATCAGTGTCGGGAAATGTTTCATTGAAGAGGTGGACTTTTTCTTCCATTCTTGAGATACTTTGTTAAGAATATGTTCTAGCTCCATCCATGTAAACATAAAAGAGGTAAAGTCTCCATCTTTTTTAAAAGCTACATAATATTTGATTGTGTACATATACCAGCCCTACTATAAAATCAATTTATAAGCACCCACACTTCTATATGAATGCTATAACCCAACTCCAGTCCAAGCTACAGGGGAAAGCGGAACGGGAGGGTCTGGGAGGGGAGAGGATGGGTAGAGGGAGGGTAATTTATGGTACCACATATATGGTGCATCTTACAAGGGTACATGTTAAATCTACTAAGTGCAGAATATAAATGTCTTGATATAATAACTAAGAAAATATGGTGAAGGTTATGTTAACCAGTTTGATGAAAGTATTTCAAATTGTGTATAAAACCAGCCCATTGTGCCCCATAATTCCATTAATGTACACAGCTATGATTTAATAAAAGAAATAAAGAGAGAGAGAGCAATGAAGAGGTGGGCTTGCACTTAATCTAACTATGTGCTTCCAAAGGGAATAAATACATAAGAGGTAAGAGAGTCTAGGCTCAGATAAAGGCAAGAAAAGACATGGAAATGTGAATGAACAAAACATTTTCAGAGAACTGCAAGCGATGTATGTGTCTGAGGATCAAGAGTAATGGGAATATGGTGAAAAATGAAGGAGTAAGGCATCTTTTTTTAAAATTTTTGTTGGATAATGAATTCCACTAACAATCCGAGGAAAGCCATCTCAACCAAATAAATTCATGTACTATATTTTATTAAGAATTTATAGGAACTATTTTGTCTATTTATTGTCTCAAAATTATATAGGGCCTCTTATGTTATGCCAATTTGCATACATTTTACTTTATATGCGCTAGAAGACATGTCATGTAAATGGGACAGAGTGTGAAACGGAAGTTTGTATGATGTCCCATGCATTCAAATTATAATGGCATAAGGCTTCATGGTATTATTTTTTCAAGACACAAATTGTTGTGAAAGTTGGGAATATGGCTTCATGTTGTCTTATTACTGTTTCTGTAGATAACCTTTGCCTTATTTCAATTCCTTCTTGGAGTTCTATTGATCACCTGTTGATTTTTGAGCAAAGACATGAGGGACATTAATCTCTCCTTTATATTATTTGATCAGAAATATAAACACAAACTTTTTCTGCATCCACCTAGCAGAGTCAATACCAGCCTGTAATTTTAATCAGAGTTTAATAGAAGAGTATAGACAGCAGATGAGAACTATAGAACAGAGAGTAGTGAAACTTCTGACCAAGGCTGAGGCTCTTTTTTCAACCAATCTCTTCCTAACAACTGTTCAGACTTCTAGAGGGATTAAATATGACTGTAATTATTTAATCACCCAGAAAAAGAAGATCCTCCCCTTATTCATATAATGTCTCTTTCATGACATGTATTAATCTTCCTAAGTTGATTGACATTGGGAACATTAATTCTCTTAAAGGGTGTAGTAGCCTCCAAGGGAAGAAATCATCATTCCCCCGCCTCCCAGACAGGCATGGCTTTGTTCTACACCCTCCCACCCTGAATCTGGACTCTCTATGACTTTCTTTGATTAATAAAATGTTACAGAAGTAACACTCTTTTATCTCCTGATCTAACTGTTAAGAAAGCGACCCTGAAGCTTCTTTTCCTTGAAAGTCATCATTATACCAGATGTCTTGAGACCCAAGCTAGCCACAGTCAAAAACCTTTTAGAGAAACCAGAGTTTCCACCCAGCCTCTAGCTGTTCCAGCCATCCCAGCTGAGGTACTGGTCAGGTACGTGATAAAGCCACTCTTAAACCTGAATTGTGTCTCTCCCCAAATTCATACGTTGAAGTTCTAATCCCCAGTGTAACTATATTGGGCCATCTGGCTTTCAAAGAGGAAGATAAGGTTAAATGAGGCCATAAGAGTGGAGCCATAATCAGAGAGGACTGTGCCCTGTAGTAAGAGGACAGGACCCAGGAACGCATATGCACAGGAAAAAGCCACGTGAGCCACGATGAGAAGGCAGCTGCCTGCAAGCCAAGGAGAGAAGCCGCAGGAGCAACCAAACCTGCCAGCTCCCTGACTTTACCTTCCAGCCTCCAGAAATGTAACAAAACAAATTTCTATTGTTAAGTCACCCGGTCTGTCCTAGCAGCCTGATATCACCACCTTGGAAATTCTAGACCAAAAGACATTACATGGAGCCAACGAAATGCTCAGCTGAGACCCACACAGAATCATAGAAGTCATACATTAATTCGGTGTGAAGCTTCTAAATTTTGTAGTAGCTTCTTATGCAGTGACAGATGACTAAAATAAATGTAAAACCCACCCTTAACCACAGAAATGTCTGTTGGTGAAATAACCCTGACAGTCACTGACTGTTTAAATAATTACATTTGACAAGGTAGTGAATTGTTCATGAAGTGTACCCTCTTTGCATTTTGGGAGGGGTAATGATACTTTCTAAAAGAGGATAAACTATTAATTAAGGAACTGGAGAATATTATTTGCTAATATTTATGAATTTCTAATTCAGTTTTGTAATATCGGCACAGGATTTTCTTTTGAGGGCTCAGATTAATAACTAATATTAATCAGTGAATATTAACATGATTGGTTATCAAAGAATGAATCTGAAGTTTTCCACAGTTTTCTGTACTATGAAATGCATCAGGGAATGTATTAATTATATGTTACCTGAATATTACAGATAGTTCATTATTTAACTTTTCAACTAATTTGGTGAACTTGTTTACATTTTTTAGTTAATAAAAATAATATTTATTTTGTCAGAAACTCAGTTATCTCACACGGATAGCCAAATTTACTGACATAACAGTAGGGGATTTTTTTTTTTATCCTCAATCATACCTGTAGTATGTCTATTTTCTCTGTCCTAATGTTATATTTTGTGTGTTCTCTCTTTTTTTTTTCTTGATCAGACTTTAGTTATAAGAAATTTAATTGCAATTACTTAGAATTCTCCATTTTTAAATATTCGAGTTTAGTGGCTTATGCCTGTAATCCTAGCACGCTGGGAGGCCGAGGCAGGTGGATTGCTTGAGCTTAGAATTTGGAGACCAGCCTGAGCAAGAGGGAAACCCTGTCTCTAAAAATAGCCTTGTGTTGTGGCTGGAGCTAGCAGTCGCAACTATTTGGTAAGCTGAGGCAAAAGGATCACATGAGCTCAAGAGTTTGAGGTGGCTGTGAGCTACAATGCCATGTCACTCTACCAAAGGTGACAAAGTGAGACACTATCTTAAAATAAAATAAAATAAAATAAAATAAAATAAAATAAAATTTCATTAATCTCTCCTTTCATAATTATTGATTCATTAAAAATATCTTTTTGACCTGTAATCCTAGCACTCTGGGAGGCCAAAATGGGTGGATTGCCTGAGCTTACAGGTTCGAGACCAGCATGAGCCAGATGGAGACCTTGTCTCTAAAAATAGCCAAACATTGTGGCAGGTGCCTGTAGTGCCAGCTACTTGGGAGGCTGAGGCAAGAGAATCACTTGAGCCCTAGAATTTGAGGTTGCTGTCAGCTATGGCACCACGGTTCTCTGGGCAACAAAGTGAGCTCTGTCTTAAAAAACAAACAAAAATATCTTTTTGAGTTTTAAAAGTTTGGCTTAATGTATGTATGGAAAGACGATGCCTCTAAGTATCCAATGTACTCAGCCCTACTATGAAACCAATTATATCCCAAGAATATGGGGAAAGGGGAGAAGGAGAAGAGGGGTGAAGGAGGGTAATTGGTGGGACCACACCTAAGGTGCATCTTACAAGGGTACATGTGAAATTTACTAAGTGTAGAATATAAATTTCTTAACACAATAACTAAGAAAATGCCGTGAAGACTATGTTAACCAGTTTGATGAAAATATTTCAAATTGTATAAAAAACCAGCACATTGTACCCCATGACTGCATTGATGTACACAGCTATGATGTAATAATAATTAAAAAAAGAATGCACATTTTTCTTTCAGCTGCTTTACCATAAACCCTGTTATGAACTGAATTTCCTCACTGGGGCTGCTAAGGAGCTAAGAAAGGGAATTTGAGGTGGTAAGAGTGAGGCCCTATTGGGACACAAAGGATGTCTTTATAAGAAGACAAATAGTAGGGTTCGGTGCTTGTAGCTCAGCGGCTAGGGCACCAGTCACATATAGCGGAGCTGGCGGGTTCAAATCCAGCCCAGTCCTGCCAAAAAACAGTGAATCCAAAAATAGCCGGGTGTCGTGGCAGGTGCCTGTAGTTATAGCTACTTTGGAGGCTGAGGCAAGAGACTCACTTAAGCCTAAGAGTTTGAGGTTGCTGTGAGTTGTGACACCACAGTACTCTACCGAGGGCAACAAACTGAGACTCCATCTCAATATATAAAGAAATAAAAAGAGAGAGAGAGAGAGAGAGAGAGAGAGAGAGAGAGAGAGAGAGAGAGAGAGAGAAAGAAAGAAAGAAAGAAAGAAAGAAAGAAAGAAAGAAAGAAAGAAAGAAAGAAAGAAAGAAACTGAGAAGTAATAAGATAGTGAAGATAGTCACAGATCAAACACTGGATAATGCAAGTGTTCAAAGAAGAAACCCAAAACAAGGGAAACAGATCAAGTACTACACACTACCTAATTCAGGAAAATTCTTCTGAAATAAAAATATGTAAAATCATATGTTAAAAGAGCATGCTGGAGTATCTACAAATATCAACCAAAAATTACAAACACCAATTTATCTGCTAATATAATTACTAAAAAGCAAGGAAGGAAGAAAGAAGGGAGGAAGAAATAGAAGAAAGGGAGAGAGAAACAAAAAAAAAAGGAAGAAAGAGAGGGAGGGAACAAGGAAAGATAGGAGATTGATACATAGATGAATATCCACAGGGTTCTTGAAAAATATATTTGTCATTTAATAATGCACTGGACTTTGTGATTTGCTAACCTATGACACATCAAACACCCCTACCTGGGCAGCTTGCTCTCTTTGTGCCAAGGTAAGCTGAAATTCCAAAGAATTAATTTGTTCCTCCTTCTCCTGGAGTTTAATTTTTACTTCCATCTCCTTTATGATTAAATGCTTTTAAGGCAGAAAATACAAAACATAAAGTCATTTCTTTACAAGAATTACAATTAATATGTGTGTGATCTTTTGCTCTAATTTCTCTCTTACAACCATTTAATTACAGTTTTAATAAATTGTGGAAAGTAAGAAAAATCAGCTGACCTAACAATATGGAATCTTTGGGTTTTCCAGGTACAATATGACCAAGTAACCCCCCGTTAGAACCACCTACCCATAAATATCAGCTATTAACTGTGGATAATACAGAGAAAAGCTATCTGAAAAGATTGGAGACTAATCTAAGCGTGAAAATGCTGGGAACTGATACCTGGGAAACATGGCACTGAGTTTCCCATTTGGATGGCTTTTTGTCTGAGGGCAAAACCAGTCAGTGCCTGGGTGGCGCCTGTGGCTCAAAGGAATAGGGCACTGGCCCCACATACCAGAGATGGTGGGTTCAAACCCGGCCCCGGCCAAAAACTGTAAAAAAAAAATTCAGTGCCATGCATAACTAATTGAAAAACTACAGTCCATTGAAGAATCAAGGTCAGAGTTCAGGAAACAGCTGCCAATTGGGACTGAAAACCTCAGAACAGAACCAGTGGAAAAAACAAACAAACAAACCCCCCAAATCTTTCAGTAATCTATTTCTTCCAAAGCTCTTAGGCTAAAAGTTTTTCTGGTGAGAT
>CAUYON010204529.1:0-16707 GCA_963573935.1 Arctocebus calabarensis | reverse complement strand
TAAACAGTCTAGTGCAAGTGTCCTTATGATACAAGGATTTTTTCCCTTCTGGGTAGATGCCTAGTAATGGGATTGCAGGATCAAATGGGAGGTCTAGCTTGAGTTCTTTGAGAGTTCTCCACACTTCCTTCCAAAAAGGTGGTATCAGTTTGCAGTCCCACCAGCAGTGTAAAAGTGTTCCCTTCTCTCCACATCCACGCCAGCATCTGCAGTTTTGAGATTTTGTGATGACCTCACTTTTTTTTTGTGGTAAGACATTGATGATATTCTCTGAGTTGTTTTGAAATGAACCCTTGAATAGTGCACATCAGGTGAGATCCCACCAAAAGCCCTCCCTCCACTTGTCTCTCACCTCTCTTCCCCCTCTCTCCTCGCTCCTCCTCTTTCCCCACTATATTTGTGTTGTATCATTCATATGAATGTATAAGTAATTATACAGTGGTTTCATAATAGTACGAAGTACATTGGATACTTATTTCCCCATTCTTGAGATACTTTACTAAGAAGAATATGTTCCAGCTCCATCCACATAAACATAAAAGATGTAAAGTCTTCCTCCTTTTATGGCTGCTTAGTATTCCATGGTGTACATATACCACAGTTTGTTTCTCCATGGGTTGATGGGCATTTGGGCTTCTTCCATGACTTGGCAATTATGAATTGGGCTGCAATAAACATTCTGGTGGAAATGTCTTTTTTGTAAAAGATTTTTGTCCATCTTGGTAGATACCTAGTAATGTTATTACAGAATCAAACAGTAGATCAATTTTTAGTTCTTTGATAATTCTCTATACTTCTTTCCAAAAAGGCTGTATTAGTTTGCAATCCCACGAGCAGTGTAGAAGTGTTCTCGTCTCTCCACATCTATGCCAACACTACAGTTTTGGAATTTTGAGACATGGGCTAATCTTACTGGAGTTAGGTGATATCTCAATGTAGTTTTGATTTGCATTTCTCTGATGATTAATGATGATGAGCATTTTTTCAGGTGTTTGTTGGCCATTTGCCTGTCATCATCAGAGAATTTTCTGTGTGAGTCTCTTGGCCACAAAGAAATGGAGTTGTTTGTTCTTTTCTTATTGATTAATTTGAGTTCTTTGTAGCTTCTAGTTATCAGATTCTAGTTAGGTTGGAAACATAACCTGCAAAAATCTCCCATTATGAAAGCTGTCAGTTTGCTTTACTTACAGTACCCTTAGCTATGCAGAAGCTTTTTTTTATCTTGATCAGATCCCAGTAATATATTTTTGGTGCTGTTTAAATTGCCGGGGGGGGGGGGTCATCCTCATAAAATATTTTACTAGGCCAATATCTTCAAGCATTTTCCTTGCATTCTCTTGTAGTATTTCATGTTACCAGACTTCAGATTATACTACAAATCTACAGTGATCAAAACAGCATGGTACTGGCACAAAAACAGAGAGGTAGAATATATGGAACAAAATAGAGAATCTGGAGATGAATCCAGCCACATATCATCATTTGATCTTTTATAAACCTAACAAAAATATACTTTGGGGGGAAAAGATTCCCTATTTAACAAATGGTGCTGGGAGAACTGGCTAGCAATCTGTAGAAGACTGAAACTTGACCCTCAACTTTCACCACTAACAAAATTTGTTTCTCATTGTATAAAAGATTTAAACATGGCCACCTTTTATCTCCTTGCAGTTCACAAAGTCTCCTACATCTTTTGCCAATGAGCCACACTGTTCAGTCATGGGATCTTTTCTTTTTTTCCCCTTTTCACTATGAAATTTTTCAGACATACAAGAGAGTACATTGAATGTGAAAATGAACATTCAGATTCATTGCCTAGATTTTGTTGTTAACATGTTGCTCTATGTACTACAACTATTATTTTTTAGCCAAAGTGTTTTGGCTCACACTCTGGCATTTTACCCCAGTGACTTTCCTTTTCTCCTTTAACTATTAAGGACATTTTCCTATATAATATCAATCTTATCCTTCACATCTAAGAATATTAACAATCTTTTCTTAATATTATCTAATACCCATTTGAATGTCACATGTCTCCATTTCTCTCCAAGATGTCTTTAAAATATTGTTTGTCTATATATTTCTTACATCTCTTTCAAGCTAACTCCTCTTCCCACCTCTCTTTTTCATTGTGTTGACTTGCTGACAAGATGAGGCCTATAGACTTGTACCATGTACCATGAGCCGTGCGTTGCCTGGTGGCATCCTGTTGAGGATGCTAAAATAGCTCCTTGGGTTAAGTGTTGACAACCTGAATCCTGTCCTGTAACAAACACCATTATCTCCCCTTGGTGATGGCAGGAAATCTGTGGGATGCATGGCTGGAACCCTGAGAATACCCAGCTTCCCTTCAACCCCCCTAACTTTCCTGAGTAAGCCTTGTCTGAACAAACCATTTGTTAGTGATAGTAAAGGGGACTTTCTTATTTTATCAGTTTTGTTTGCTGGTAGATATCATTTCATAAAGAAAAATGTTTTCTCATTAGCTTTGGCTATTCAGTAATCTCATGTATGAATTCTGCTAGAAAGGTAGCGTGCTTCATTTTTCTTGCCTAATTGTGAATTTTCAGAGGAAAGAGTTGTTTTAACAACACTTGTTTCCAACAGAGACCAATTATGGCAGAATGTTTTTGCTCTCTTCTTTGAGAATTATTTCATAGGGTCATGGGTTTTTATAAAATAAATGTGTCTTAGTCAATGGCAGTCATTATTCTTTCTAATGATCTCATTAACCCAACTTTGGTCAGAAGGAACATCATCACACTAGCTTCTGAATGGTTTCTCTTCTTAGTGTTTGTGATGTTGGAGGCTTTTTGGGAGAAAATTCTCAAGACTTTGCATTTATTCCAGTCAGAGAGGAGGCCTTTCCCAGGAGTGCTGAGGCATCATTTTAGATGCAGGGCAGGCATCCACCCTCATAGAGTGAATACTACTATGATCTGCAAACTTGATAAGCTGCTTCCACATAATCCCAGGAACACAATAAAACACATTTAAATTTATTCACATTTTTCAAAACAGGTTCAATGATGTAATTTGTCTTCAGCATCATGGAACTGTGAGGTGTCCCTGAGGGCTGATTTGCCATTTTGCATCACAGGGATAAAATTCAAGGTGATAGTTTCAAGGGTGTGGTCCTAATCTGTGGTCTTATTCATCACATTAGAGTCAGGCTCCAGTATCCCCAGAGAGTAATGGCTTAGATGTGTGGCCCAGGAGCTCCCAATTTGCAGAAGGATGAGATGGGGCTCTTAGGGGAGCCATTCATCACCCCTCGATCCAATAAGGAGTCAACATGCTTAAGGGAGATAGTGGTGAGCAGAGAAGCAGGAACAAGGAAGAGGAAGAAGATTCCCCCCTGGGTATGGACTGCTGCTCTCAGGGCTGCTGGGGATCTGATGGGGCACTTAGAGCCCCTTACCGGAGACCCTGACTGTAGGCCAGAGACTCCCGCACTTAGGAATGACCTCATGTGCTCTTTCCCTCAATCTTACAATATCAGAACCACCTATCCCCAATTACAAATGAGGAAACGGAGGTACAAAGCATGTAAGTGATACATCCAGGTCTTATAACCAGAGGGTGGTAAAGTCAGAATCACCTGGTTTTGCTTGTCCCATATACCAGCTATGAAGGCCATCTGTGTGAGTAGCCCTTACACGTCCAAAGAAGATTCAGTTGTTGTGAGGAATGGCAGGAAGCACTGTTTCTAATTATAGCTTCAAGCAAACCCTAGAAGGGGTGTCCAGCCTTTTTTCTTTTCTGCTTTTTCTTTTGGAAGAAAAAGAGTTGTCTTGGGTCACACATTAAATACACATGCACAATCCATTTGTGGATCGATGGGCACTTGGGCTTCTTCCATGACTTAGCAATTATGAATTGGGCTGCAGTAAACAATCTGGTACAGATATCTTTGTTGTAATGTGATTTTTGGTCTTCTGGGTATAATTGTGGTACATGTATACCATGGAATATTATGCAGCCTTAAAGAAAGATGGTGACTTTACCTCTTTCATATTTACATGGATGGAGCTGGAACACATTCTTCTTAGCAAAGGATCTCAAGAATGGAAGAAAAAGTATCCAGTGTATACAGCCCTACCATGAAGCTAATTTATAGCTTTCACATGAAGGCTATAACCCAATTATAGCACAAGAAGATGGGGTAAGGGAGGGAAGAGGAGGGGGAGGGTGGGTGGAGAGAGCGTAAATGGTGGGATCACACTCATGGTGCATCTTAGAAGGGACAGGTGAAACCTACTAAATGCAGAACACAAATGTTTTCACACAATAAATGAGAAAATCCCATGAAGCTTATGTCGAACAGTTGGATGAAAATACTTCAGATTGTATATGAAGCCCACACACTGTACCCCATGATTGCACTAATGTACACAGCTATGATTTAATAAAAAATGAAAATTAAAAAAATAAAATTGTCATACTCGATATATACCAACAACAAAAGATGAATACAAGTCACCTTGAGAGCCTTTTATAATTGCAGAAGTAAAATTTGACTTATGTATTACAAATTTAATACAGTTTTCTTCCTTTCCTAAATAAATAAATACACAAACACTAAGGAAAACCGATGAGCAAAGGAAAAGGTCTGTGCATAATTTTTGTGATATTTGACATAACCGATACACAAAATAGTCTTCAAATAATCTATGTGGCCATGGACTGCAGGTTGGACATTCTTACCCTAAAGCATTGTTGGTGAAGTCTGCCGCTCACACTGCCACTGAATAGCTCACCACTCAGTCATTCGGGAGCACCAAGCTCCCTCAGCTACCTGATCTCTCTGCAGGAAAAGTGGCTTCCTGGGTTGGATGGCACCAGGCTGATATGGGGCCTGTTGTTTCTCATCACAGCTACATCATTAGTCCTTATAGTCCTGGTGCAACTGGAAGTGGTTCCTCTAATTATAAGTTGTGAAACAGCGTCTTCCTCCTAACAGCCTGAATGGTTCTCACGAAAAGAATTAGAAAGGTTGTTCTTTTGCTTAATGTCCCAAAATATGTCCATTAAATCCAGCAAATTGATAGAAACACACACACATTGACTTATGAGCTACACTTATAAACATCACAATATTTGTATTTTAAAGTGTAGTCTGAAACATATTCTCCATATTTACCTTTATATTTTTAAGCTTCAATTTTTATTTTGTAATTCAGTATCATATCAATTTAAGATTTAAAAATTGAAAACTATGTTTTCAAGTATATTTTAAAATATCATTAACAGTTCCCTTTTAAGATGAAATGGGCTTTAAAAAAAAAGGGTGTGCATTTTCTAGGGCCCCAGCCCCCTGAAGAATTTATCTTGAGCTCTTTAGGGTCTTCACTATTTGGCCATCAAGTCAACCCTCTTGTCTGTATCTCCTACACAAGGATATGCCACTTGCCCAGGCATTGATATTGCCCATGACCCATTGTTAGGCTCTGAAATATTTAGAGATATAAGTAACAGGAGAGCAGCCAACAGCACAAATAAAACAAGATGTCTGGAGCTCAGCTCAGCTCAGCAGTTCGGTGGTGTCAGGGCTGTTCTCTTAGCAAACCTCTTGGCCTGTTCCTCATAGCCACAGAATGGCCACTGTGGTTCCAGCCATCTCATCATCTTCAAGGCAAGAACATACAGAGGACATCTGCTCAGCTCTAAGTGCTCTCCAGACTGCCAAGTGGCCCATGGAGTGGAAAAGGCTAGGAGAAAGCAGTTAAGCCATTTGACTTTTTAATTTTTTATATATGTATATGTATACATACATGTATGTATATGTATATATGTAATATTTTCAGAACTCTTTTGAAATTCTTAAAAAAAAATGGAATAGGATAAACTTCTGTGCTATGGACTGAATGTTTGTGCCCTGCTACAATTCATCTGTTGAAGCCCTAACCCCCAACATGATGGTAATTGGAGGTAGGGCTTTTGTAAGGTGATTAGATTGTGAGGGTGACGCTTTTATGATGAGATCCACGTTTTTATAAGAGACATCAGAGGGTTCTCTCACTTCTTTTCATCATGAGGGGAATTAGTGAGAAGGTGGCTGCTCTTAAGCCAGGAGAACCCTCAACACAAACCAAATCAACCAGCACATTGATCTTGGACTTCCCAGCCTCCTGAATGTGTAAAATTAAATCATGTTGGTTAAGCCACCCTGTCTAGAGGATTTTTGTCGTGTAGCCCAACCTAAGATCCTCCGATCAATTTTAGGGGAATAGTCTATCAAGCCTTTTATTAATTTTTCCAAAATTGGAGACTTTAATAATAATTTCTGCTCACACTGTATGTGGTTAATCAAATTTATTTGAGTATTAGTTAAGCTGAAGGACAGATTTAGGCTATTACTTTTTTTTTGTCAATATAAAGGCCATACTTGTCTCTGGAAAATGCAGTGTAAGAGGAGAGGTGAAATTGATAAGTTCTGTCTGGGGTGGGCCACTAGATTTGTATCAGAAAAAGTGCCGATATTCATTTCAGTTATTTTTTAATTACCTGTTCACATGTTCATTGAAATAAAGAAAAATATTATATAGATATTCTAAGAATTATTATTTGTTTATCTGAAATAAATTATAAGTATCCAAGTTATCTATGCCTCTTTATTTACATTTCCCTGATTATTTGATTCTCCTTAGCAATTTCTTATTTTGTTGAATTTGCTTATAAAATTCCTTGCAGTTACAGCCCATTTTCCATTTCGATTGTAACATACCTTCTATTAACACAACGGTCATATCCACTCTATTTCATTCTTTTGCCCTCTGGGCATACATTAATAAGAACACACTGGACATTAGCATTATGAGCTAGTACACTTGAACATATACTGGCATAAAGTTTGCAACTCTGAAGATCACCCCTTGGCTGTGGCTTATTGAGGTGCATAATAACAGCTTCTACACTACAGCTTGCTTTTTCATTCATCGGGATTCCCTTACATCTCTCGTTCATCAATTTTTTAAGATGTTGTCCACCACCATCAACAAAAACAGCATCACAATCAATTTTTATTCCCTTCAACACAACCCATGATGTTTTTGCCTATTCTCAGGCTAGAAGAGCATTAGAAACATCTATGTAAAATTAAAGAATTCATAAAGGGGTGAAATCCATTTCAAAGATTGTCATGGCAAATGCCATTCTGATTATCCTCTTTGAGTCAGAATTTCCTTTTCTGCTTATAATTAATGTTGTCCCTTTGAAGAGCAACCTTGACACTTAAAGGGCTAAATATTTCTTCCATCATTTCTTTAATGTATTCACCATTCCTTTAAGCAATGGAATGCTTCAATAACACTGTTTGCTCTTCTGTCAGTTTATATAATCCTAATGCTAAGGGGATATTGAAAATTTGAGCAAGAAATAAGCAAGCTTCACTCAGTAAATTATTTATAAAGTCAAGAAATTTCGGTGCCTTTTCTTCATAATTAAAGTATGATTTCAGTGCTTCAAATAAATTGGGGACTCTCTCAACTGAATTTATTAGAGACAACAGGTTTTTGAATGCGAGTGACTTGGACACTACTGGATGCCCAGAAAAATCACTGAAGTTCTTTAATTGCTTAGTTCAAACTGCATGAATGCTGAAGTCAGAGAGTAATTTCACGACACCTACTTTGATGTCAATAGAAAGAACATCAGTCAGTGTTCGAGTAGCATTAGGCAGAGTATGGGCAGGACAGCCAAGCTTCACAGAATCATTCCTTATTCCACTTTGAATCAATGTTGGCTTCTGCACCTTTAGACAAACATCCACCAAAATATGTATTTGTATCATCGCCACAAAAATCAGTACAATTTTTTTCATTAACTACGAAGTTACTAAGAGAATCTGCAAAAATTTGCTATTGTTACTGTCTCCTTTGCGAGCAATCTTACTGGGGATGGCCCTAGAAACAAGACTTTTTCAGGAGAAAAATATTGCCTGAGCAAAGGGAAGAATTTTTTCTCATTGTGATTACTTGCATCTTGCCTCTGGGCCTGTGCTATAAAAATAAGGTGAGGTTGACAGAGCTTCGATAGTCCCCGTGATAGTAAATGGAGTGGTTACAGTTCTTATTATTGCAGAAGATTTTGTGCTGGCTCTTGAAAATTTGCTTGCAGTGTGTGAATGAGAAAAGACTTTTGGCAGCAGTATGTTAGGCAGTCATTGGAGCTGAAAGACTGATGGTGATACACAGTGTGGAAGTCATCGCAATTTCTGCAATTATTTTATCTTCTTCAGTGAATTCCCGAAAGCACAAAAAGTTATCGTAGCGTTTTCTTTGGTATTAGTTAAGGAAATCTTACGTCTTTTATGCTCAGCTGTTAGCTTATGTTAGTTTATATCTGACTTTCCACTGTATTGAAACTGAATGAACAAAGAGGTTCAAAGTATTTTTTTTCTGCTTTGTGTATGTCTAGTGTTCAGAAAAGTTTATCACAAAATTTGCTCTTGCATTTTGGCATTTGGGGGCTCAACCACACATATCAAATACAAGGGCTCACACCTGTAGTCACAGCACTTTAGGAGACTGAGGCTAGAGGATCTTGAGGCCAAGAGTTTAAGACCAGCTTGGGCAACATAGTGAGATCCCATTTCTTATTAAAAAAAAAAAAAAACCTCACATCTGTAGTCATCTACTTGGGAGGCTGATGTGGTAGGACTGCTTGAGCCTGGGAATTTGGGGTTTTAGTGAATTATGAGTGTACCACTTCATTCCAGCCCAAGCCATGGAGTGAGACCCTGTCTGTAAGACAAACAAAAAAGATTGACCTCCTTAATCTTGCAGCTGCTGGCACATTTGCTCCTCATGCATCTGAAGTTTGAACAGGTGAAACGATTATAGATTCATGAACTAGAAATAAATTGAACTCGGTATCAGATGCAAATCATGGGTGCTTCCCATAAGCCTGGGAGGGGAGCTACGTTTCCAGAGCTCCTGCTTCCATATCAAAGCCATGCTGACCTCATTTAGGGTTGACTTATTTACTTCCAGAAGCCTTCCTTGGGACAGGGGCCAGTCTTGACTGGCTGATCTTTAAAGCACATGGACCAATCTGAAGTTAGTTCTGATTAGAAGTGGTGACTTGTTCATGACTTGGACTTTGGCCAAACAATAATCTTTTACTGTCTGGAATATGAAAACTAAGTGCTTTTAATTCTCAGCCCTTCCTCGTGCCACCGGCCAGACCACAGGGCTTTTCAGACCTTCACGGTGGAGGTCTGGATCGCCATTCGTGGTGCCATCACAGCGATTCAGGCTTCAATTACTGTGTCTGCAAATTAGCTCTAACTGCTGAGCTTTTGTAATTTATTGGAAGAAAGAAAGCCGAATACATAACATTTAGGGCATCCTGACAAAGCAATACAGGATGCAGGGCGGACCATCAAATGCAGAGCATGCCCTGCATAGACAGGAGGTCGGGCCACCCCAATTTAGGAATCTGTGGAGCTGAAGTGGGTCATAGAGGTTTTTTTCTTCTCCTCACTATTTTAAGATAAATGTGAGGTTTGACAACGAGACAGACTCTGTCTCAGGTCCCTGAGCTCTATGGCGCACACAGCTCGGGGTGGCTGACTGGACACTGGGGCCTTCCCTGAACGTGCTGATTTGGGTGGAAGGGAACCCGTGGCTGCACATCCCAATTCAGTGTCTATCTCACCCAACATCCCACCCCCAGGCTCAGCCACAGCCCTGGGCAGCATCTCAGGGCCCTTCCCACGGACAGAGGGGCTGTCAGAGTTGCTCTGAGCACTTGTCTGTGTCTCTGGGAGCCCCAGATGGGAGCCTGGCAGTCGGAGGCTCCTTTGTGCAGCTGGCGACGGGCAGGTGTTTGCCATAGTTTTTACAAAAACAAACTGAGAGAGTTTAAAGACTCGCTTCACAGCCAATACGTCAAATAAAAGAAGTTCATTCCCCCAGGAACACCTGTCTCAGAGTGATGAGAAAAGCTACCCGCGTGTGAATGCAGACAAAAAACACACAATGCACATGAGGATGGGATGAATGGGCGCTGCAGGAGTGACGAGGGAGCGATGTGTCAGGAGGGAAGGAAAGCCAAAGGAGAGAGATGGGCGACATTTAGGGACAGGGAGGTGGAATAGTGCAAAATGAGATTGCTCTCCCCAGGTTAACCTGTGGGCTTAATGCAAATCCAACTCTCTAAAAGTGTTAGAAGTTCTCTGGGGGGAATATAACGTTTGAGGAAAAAGACCCGTAAAGATAAAGGGAAAGTATATGCACAAAATTATCAGAGATTCTGAAACAGAGCTGGATAGTTAAGATCCATAAAAGAACATTAAAACAAAAGTAAAGAAACACAGACCAAAGGAAAAGAATGAGCACACAGGAGTACCTGAAAATTGCAAGAGTAACTTTCTCAGAAAGAAAGAGGGGGAAGGATTATTTAATGTTGTTCTTGGAATAATTGGGTTGCCATCTTGGGAGGTGCGTCATGGCACGCACACCTTCTACCATAAGCTGAAATTAAATGAACTGAATTCAAGAATTCCATGCAAGAAAGGAGGTTTTAAAAACTAGCAGAAAACAGAATTACAGCCTCAGGGAAGACGAAAGAGTCTCAGCTTTGAAGCAACCAGAGGAGTCATAGAGTAAAAGGTAAACAGATTTTTGACCCAAAAATGTTAGATTATGCTATAAAAAATTCAAAGTTAAAAGAACAAAAACTAATTATTGAAAATATCTTCAGCTCAAGCATTTTTCTATAGCAACCAAAACCTGGAGTTGAGAGTCAGGCAGGATTGTCTTTTCTAAGAACCTCTACCCAGAGAGTTTACTAAACTTGAGCTTTTTCCCCCCAGGGAAACAATAATTCCTGCTGTTTTAGAATTGTGGAACAATTGAACAATAATGATGGCTATGAAAGCGTGTGGCACACAGATGCTGGCAATGATAACTCTCCCTGTACTGCCACAAACATGATAACCGAAGCACTCACTGACATTTTTATACATGAAAACTAAGGAAATGAATGGATAAAATTTTCCTCTCCCCATTTATCCTTCTATTTTCTGCTCCTTTATCTGTTAAAGGAAGTATAAACAGTAAACAATTTTTTATAAACTAGTCCACTCCTGTTGGATTTAATATGCAATTGAAGCATCTTTGAGGGGGGGAAGTTTAAGATTTTTAAAGAAGTAAAAAGAAGGAACTAGGTAAGTCCTTGACACTTGTACTAAAGCCAGTACATACGTCAACCAGTGAGTCCTCTGTCCACTCACAGGAACATTTAGAAGCAAAGAACAGAGGTCAGCAGAGTGACTGGCCTGTCCACAGCAGTCCTGAGGGCCCTGAAAGCCCCAGAGACAGGGCTGGGTGCTCAGAGGCCAGAGTCATCATCCTGACTCTGAAGCCTTCCTCTTTGGTGGGTGCCATAAGGGGAAACCCAAGTTTAAAATAAAAGGCTTGGTTTTCATAAAACTAAGGGAAGAGACATCCCCTGCCTTTTATTAGAGCATCTACTCTGGATAACTTATAGTAACGTCTTTATTTTCCCCATTTGAATGGTAGATCAATCTGTTTGAAAGCGAAATAAGCCTCTTGTCAGCTTTACAACCTGGGAAATGTCCTTCTCAAGGGCCTGGGAGCCAGCTCTTTGGAAACTGAGCATCCGAAGGAGAGAGCAGCCCTGTCTCCCAGTTTCCATGTGGGAGTAGGAACCTGACTTTGGCAGCACTGGCCCCAGGTTGCAAAAAGCCTTCTGCCACAAAGATAGGAGTTTTCATCCTTTCTTTTTTAAAATCAAAAACAGCTAGCTAACTCAGATTACCACCCAAATTACCGAGTGAATTTAGTATGAACTATGTGTGACGAATGGTGTTGCCAAGTCCCCTTACTGGAGGACTATTTATAAATTTTTTCTGGAGAACTTGGAGTGGGTTGCCTGTGCCCAGCTAGACAAGGGGTGAACAAGCGCTGTGTCTTCCTACTCCATTAACATATTCAATAAAAACAAACGATTTCATTTCTGGTATAATACTTATTCAATAATTAAACAATTTTGCTCACTATATTATGGTGTAACGCTTATCTAATAATGAAACGGTTTTCTTTATTATTTGCATGGACAGCTCTTGTGGTTTGGGAGATTGTGTGTTCAATTACACTTCCCCCAAATTGTGAAAGGAAGCATGTTGGGTGAGCTGTGGTTACAGCGTGCAGGGAGCGTGAGAGTGGAGGGTTGACCGGTCACATAATCCCTATCATTTTTAGCTTCCTTATCAGTAAAAATGAGAAGAATAACAACAATCTCCCAATGTTACGGTGATAATTTATTTAAACAGAGAATGCAACTTTGGAAGCTCAGCCCGTGCTCAGTACTCGTGTGCTCCTGGCTGCCAGGAAAGGAACAAGGAAGCTGGCCAGGACCCCGAGTGGCGGAATGTGTGGTTCAGGCTGTGCTGACCCCAAATGTGCAGGGATTTGGTGATTTGGATCCCGGCCCTGGGTCCCAGCAACACAGACCCGGCTGTGCAGATTGGCGGCATGCTGCCTTCTCCTCTTTCACAGGCACAGCATCTTGGAGCCCAGCTGTGCTGTAAAGTGGAAATGTAGCGCAGTGTGAGCTGGGGAGATATTTTCCCTGTCTTTTCTAAGGAAGTCAAAAGGATTGCTGATCTGACAAGGGATCTTTGCTCTCTGGAGATTTTAACATCAATTTTGCAAATTTGGAAATCTCAGCCGTTTAGGGAGTATGTAAAGCAAAGTCCCAAGCTCTGGAACTCACAAACAAACTTCCAGGCCTCGTGGACTCCGAGGACCAAGGCCCATCTATGGGGCCAGCCATCCCAGTGCCCTGGTGGCTATTGGTTATGACCCAGAGCACAGTCTTCTATCAACCCAACCCTTTCTTACCAAATTGTCCACGTTATAAACATGTGGACCAGGGACTAGTGGCCTTAAAAGAAACTGGTGACATCTGTGGACAACAGTTGGGGGATGGGAGACTTCAGAACCAGTTCCTGAATCCCCATACTGAGAACCAGACAGAGGACCAGGGAAAACCACAAACTAGAGAAATGTGCCCAGGTGCCACACACCTGGTGGCTGGATTCCAGCTCGGTGTGCTCTGAGTGGGGCGGCCCAGGGGCTGGACACATCCCCTCCCCAGGGGCGGTGTCTGGGAAGGTGTGTAAGGAAGGGCTGCAGAGCTCACCCCCAGCCTCCCATTTGCACGGGAGTAGCGGGGAGTTGAGCTTCTCTGAGACTCCGAGGTGCAGCTCCCTCGGGAAGGGCACTGCAGGATGTGCTGAACCTCCAGAGGAGATTAAGAGCAACAAAAGATATAGTCAGGGTCAAAGTGAACACCGCACCTCCAGAAGACAAGATGGGCAAAAGGTCAGGAAAAAACACGAAGAAATAATACACAGCAGCACTGGAACCCCATTGATGGAGGGAGAGGAGGAAGCCGCTCCTAGAGGAGAAAGTCAGTGCTAATGTAAATAAGCCCGGGAGGCACTTTGAGACGGTGTAGAGACCTCAACATTCAAATGGATGAGAAAGAAGATGAAAGAAAACAGAGGAGTAGGATTCCATTACTAGGTATCTACCCAGATGAACAAAAATCATTTTATAACAAAGACACTTCCACCAGAATGTTTATTGCAGCCTAATTCATAATTGCTAAGTCGTAGAAGCAGCCCAAATCAACGCATGAATGGATTAACAGACTGTGGTATATGTATATCATGGAATAGCATTCAGCCATAAACAAGAGGGAGACTTTACATCTTTCATGTTTACCTGGACAGGGTTGGAACATATTCTTCTTAGTAAAGTACCTCAAGAATGGAAAAAAAAATCCAATGTGCTCAATACTATTATGAAACCAATATCTAATCACTTACACATTCATATGAATGATAAAACACAAACATAGCCCAGAAAGAAGGAGAGGAGGGGAGGGGAGGGGGGGAAGTGGAGGGAGGATGGAGGGCATTTGGTGGGATCTCGCCTGATGTGCACAATGCAAGGGCACATTTCAAAACAACTAAGAGTAAATTATAAATGTCTTACCACAAAAAATAAGTAAGTGAGGTGATAGTTATATTAGTTCATTTGATTTAAGCATTCCACATTGTGTATCAGATCATCATGTTGTACCCCATAAATGTATACAGTTATGATTTAATAAAAATTAAACTGAAAAAAAAACCAACCCAGAACCAAAGAGATCTCCCACTGACTATCTTTATTTCTAGAGAAGAGAAAGGAAAAGCTGAACAGATAGAATCTTTAAAAATAACAACAACAGTCTCAGCGCCTATAGCTCAACAGCTAGGGCGCCAGCCACATACACTGGAGCTGGCAGGTTCAAATCCAGCCCGGCCCTGCCAAACAATAATGACAACTACAACTGAAAAATAGCCGGGTGTTGTGTCGGGCACCAGTAGTCCCAGCTACTTGGGAGGCTGAGGCAAGAGAATCGCTTAAGCCCAAGAGCTTGAGGTTGCTGTGAGCTGTAATGCCACATTACTCTACAGAGGGCAACACAGTGAGACTCTGTCTCAAAAAAAGAAAAGAAAAACAACAACAGGGTGGTGCCTGTGGCTCAGTGGGAAGGGCACGAGCTCCATATACTGAGGGTGAGCCTCCCCGGCCAAAGTGCAACAACAACAAAACATAGCCGGGCATTGTGCCTGTAGTCCCAGCTACTCGGGAGGCTGAGGCAAGAGAATCGCCTAAGCCCAGGAGTTGGAGGTTGCTGTGAGCAGAGTGATGCCACGGCACTCTACTGAGGGTGAGAAAGTGAGACTCTGACTCTACAACAACAATAACAACAAGAGAAACTCCTCTTTCTTTACTCAAGTGTGAGGAGGAGGAAGGGCAGGTGTGGGCACAGTGACTGAGGAGCTGAGTGGACATGGCAGGCACAGCCATCCTAGCCACCACAGTGGCCAAGGGCAGGCTTGGACTCAGCCCTCTCCTCCTTTCCACATGGAGATGGCAGGTTGAGGAAGCCTGACGACCATTCTCTTCAGGTAGAGCCAGGTGGGGGATGGAGTGAGGTAGAGTGTGGATTAAGGGCATCTTGGTGCCTGGCACAAGTAACAGCCCAAGCACAAAGGCTGCTGTGACTTTCTGTCTCTGCTATGGCCGAGTGCTGCCTTCACGACGACGTGGAAGTGCCAGCTCTGTGAGAATGCAACTGCGATTCTGGCTCAGACCCCTTCCTGTCCAGTCCCTCCACTTGCCCCGCCCCCTTCCTGTCCAGCCTCTCTTTCTGTCCAGTTCCCCTTCCTTCCAGCCTCCTTCCTCTCCATGTCCCCTACCTGTTCAGCCCCCCTTCCTCTCCATGTCCCCTACATGTCCAGCCCCCTTTCTGTGCAGTCCACCTTTCTCTCCAGTTCCCCTTCCTGGTCAGTTCCTCTTCCTGTCCAAGCCCCTCCTTAGCCAAGAGCTCAGCCTCCCGGTGCAGGGTCCCATCTGCTCCAGCCGACACAATCACACAACCTCAGTTCAGATGCTCCTCAAGAGTGCCCACCTGTGCCAGAGAGCCGGCTCAGGCTGCCTTCTCAGCAGCCGCTGGTCCTCCCATGTGCTCCAGCCGAGAGCTGGCTTGGCTTGGGTTCGGAGTACCAACATCCTGCAGTTCGTGAAACCTCTTAAGATCAGCACCTATATGGCTCATTTTTCTTTTCACCTCACTAGGAACCAACCAAACCCTTTCTAAAAGGGGCCGGGCCCCTCTCGCTGTTGGTCCTGGGGTACATGAGAGGGCACAGAGCTACTGGCCTCAGTGAGGGAATCAGAGTTGTCCTGTTGTTCCCAGCCTAGCCCTTTCAGCAAGTCATCAAGTAGCTGAGCTGTGGGAAAGCCAGTACAGCCACTCATCCCTGCCTTTCCAGGCCTTGAGTGCTGCATGACCAGCTGAGCTCCCTGGGCTTCTGCTCACTCTCGGGAAGTAGACACTGGATTCGCTTCTCCATAGGATAAATCCCAGAACTCAGGGCCTGGCCTCTGGTACTCAGCCCCTGTGGATGTCACCACAGTATCTATGCTGCTGTGCATCCAGAGCGGTGGGTGTTTTCCTTATCATCTTGATTAGTAGTCCCACTTTTTTCTTTCCCTAGTCCTTTTAGCATCCAAATATACATTATCAATCTTATAAAAGTATTTAAAAAAATTCACTGTGTTTTTTAATATTAGCATTGGACTAATATGATACCTACATTTTTATTCTTTTAAACCTCTAAATTCCATTTATGCAATCATATTGCCTTAGAAAAACTGTTAAAGGATTATACCAAAGAGACCCTGTGGATTTCTTTTAGATGGTATGAGATTTTAAAGAAACTATTTCTGGTAGAATGGAGCCTACTTACTAATTTTCTTAAGACTTAATTTTATTTTTTCTGAGAAATGTTAGTTTCATAGCAAAATTGAGAGGAAGGTATGGAAATTTCCTACATACATCTGCCTCAACCCATGCCCAGTCTCCCCCGTGATCAACATCCTTTATCAAAGTGGGACATTTATTAAAATAAAATGAATCCATAGTGATATACCATTATCACCCAGAGTACCTAATTTACATTAGAGATAACTCTTTTTTTTTTGAGACAGAGCCTCAAGCTGTTGCCCTGGGTAGAGTGTCGTGGCATTACAGCTCACAGCAACCTCCAATTCCTGGGCTCAAGCGAGTCTCCTGCCTCTGCCTCCCAAGTAGCTGGGACTACAGGCGCCCACC
>CAUYON010204528.1:0-28037 GCA_963573935.1 Arctocebus calabarensis | reverse complement strand
CAGGATATAGAATTCTGGGCTGGAGATTGTTCTGTTTAAGAAGGTTAAAGGTAGATGATCATTGTCTTCTTGCTTGTAATGTTTCATTAGAGAAGTCTGCAGTCACCCTGATAGATTTGCCCCTGTAGGTCAACTGGCGCTTACTCCTGGCAGCTTGAAGAATCTTTTCTTTTGTCTTGACTTTGGACAGGTTCATCACTATGTGTCTTGTGGAAGCTCAGTTAGAGTTGAGGTGACCTGGGGTCTGATATCCCTCTTAAAGGAGGTTGTCAGAGTATTTGGTGATATTTGGTGATATATATCTTGCTGAGATTGTCTGGGCAAGAGGTGATCTTCTGGGGTATGATATGTTAATCACAATGTTGATACGGCTGTACAAAATGGAGACCAGAGTCCTCTAATGATTTCTCAAACCCTGCAGGGTGGAGAGCTTAAATCCTCTTCCCTTTTCTATTTCTTTAAGATGATTCATTAAGTTGTTTATGTGCTCTCTTTCTGTTTTTCAGATATAGGCATCTAATGTGATAGATTTCCCATTTAGGACTGATTTTGCACTGTCCCACAGGTTTTGGTAGCTTGTGTCGTCATTGTTGTTATGTTTCAGGAAATTAATGATTTATTGCTTCATAACTTCCTTGTCCCAACTGTCATTCAGCACAATGTTCTTTAGTTACTATGCCTTTGTGTGGAGATAAATATTTTTGTTGGGGTTGAGTTCCACCTTTATTGCCTTGTAGTCTGAGAAGACCCAAGGTGTAATTTCTATTTTATTTTTATTTTGTTGTGGTTTGATTTGTGTTCATGGATATGATCTATTTTGAAGACTGTTTTACGGTCTGTCAAGGAGAACATATATCCCTTACCTTTGGGATGGTGCCTCCACTACATGTCTATTAAGCCCAATTGTTCTAGGATCATGTTTAAATCCTATGTATCTTTGTTTAGTTTCTGTTTAGAAGAGCTGTTCAGCTCTGCAAGTGGGGTGTTAAAATCCAATACTGTCTGGTGTTATAGGATATCAAATTGCTCAGACCAATTAAGGTCTGTTTCATGAATCTTGGAACATTTAAGTTGGGTGCATAAATATTTAGAACTGAAATGTCTTCTTGTATTGTTCCCTTGACCAGTATGAAGTGTCCATCTTTATCTTTTTTGTCTGTAGTTGTAGGGGAACAGTCATCTGCGCTCTTGTAAAGTCAATCAGTCTCCCATTTTGTGAAGGCAAGTTTAAAGTCTTTTGTGAATTAGAAAGGAAAAAATCTTGGTGAGATTTTCTAGGCTACTACTTTAAGACGATTAACTGCCTCCAAATGGTTAGTTAAAGGATTATTACTTAGCATAAAAATAACTTTGGTAACGTACTTATCAGTTAAGCCAGTTAAAACTTAGCCTAGCGGATAAGGATAGTTTTACACAATAAGTGGTTATCAGTTAGTGTGATTTATCCATAAAACTGGAAGTACCAGGCAGTAAAAGGTGTGGGGCCAGGTTTAAGTCATATGTTTATTGATTAAGTCATAAGATTGAGTCGTGTACTTGTTGATTAAGTTATGTGCCTATATGAGCCTTGTTGGAAGAAATAAATTTACTGTAATGTGTGAATGAGCTTCAGAGGCTGAAATGCCTGAGCGAGCATCAGCCATTCTCTTTCAAATCAATCGTTTCATCTGCGGTGCTGCCTCTGCCTCATTGATTGGGAGGCTGCATGGCAGCAACAGTAGTTGCTTTAAATCCACTCCTATCTGAAAATAAGATTGTGTTCCCTACTTTCTTCTGATTTTCATTTGCCTTAATTATTTTTTTTCATAATTTCGCCCGTCTTATTTGTCTTTTGAGGCTTGGTGTGTGTCTCCTGGAGACATCATACAGATGACTTGTGCTTTTTTATTCAATCATCCTATTTGTATCTCTTCAGTGTGGAATTCAAGTCATTAACATTTTTTTGAGAAAATTGATAAGACTGGTGGAGATCCAGTCATCTTATTTTGTGAAAGTTCATTGCTTAGTTTTGTCATTTGCATCATTGTGGAAGCTAGGTTTTGTTTTGTAGTTTGTGTGTATTTCTTTGCTGGTGCTCCATTGTGATTGTCAGTGTATAGAATAGGTCTAAGTATTTTATGTAGGGCTGGTCTTGTGGCAAACTTACTGAATATTTATATGTCAGTAAAAGATTTAATTTCTCCATCAATTTTAAAGCTTAGCTTTGCAGAATATATACTTCTGAGCTGAAAATTGTTTTGTCTCGATAGGTCAAAGGTAAATGACCATTCTCTTCTGGCTTGAATAGTTTCAGATGAGAAGTTCACTAGGTGTTCAATTGATGCTCACCCCTGGCTACTTGCAGAATTTTCTCTTTTATCTTGATTTAGGACAGGTTCATGACAATGTGTCTTGAAGAAGAGACATTGAGTTGGGATGACTTGGTTTTTGATATATCTCTGAAAGTAATATTTTGGAGTCTTTGGTGCTACTTGGGAAATTTTCACTTATGATATCTTCCTGTAGGGCTTCTTCCTCTGGTGCATTTCTTTTCTTCCTGGGATACTTATCATTTGTATGTTTGAATGCTTTGTGAAGTCTCATAATTCTCTGAGCGAATGTTCTGCTTTCTTTCTTTATTTCTGCCTCTTTAACTGTGTTAGGTTAAGAGCTTTATCTTCTAGCTCTGAGATTCTTTCTTTTCCATGGTCTAATCTGTTATTGATACTTGTTATTGTATATTTAAATTTCTTGATTGACTCCTTTATTTCCTTAAGTTCTGCTACATTCTTTCTATTTTTTTTATATCTTTTATCCCTTATTTGGTTCTGCTTTTGTATTTCCTTTTGGTTATTTTACACTTTCTCAGCAATTTCCTTCATTGTTTTTCCCATCCATATTTTAAATTCTCTTCTCTACTTTACATCATTTTTTATAATTGGAATACTCTACAGTAGCTACCTCATGATCCCTTCAGGCAGTTGCTTTGTTTTGGTTTTTCATGTTGCCAGGATTCTTCTGTTGGTTCCTTCTCATGAATGTTTCTATTTTCTTGTCCCCTTCATTCCACTATTTTTTTCCTTTCACTTCATTCTTCTCTTAAATTACCTTGTCTCTGTATTCTAGGTGTTTAATTATCCTTTTGGTGTAGGACCAAAGTAAAGACAAGGGTTAAGAGCAAGAAGGAATAAAAGATAGAGAAAGAGAAAAGAAAAAGAAGTGGAGATCAAAGGAATTATTGGCAGAAAAAGAAAATAACAGAAATGGAGAGATAGGAGTAATAGGGCTGTTCAACAGGGTTTTTTGACCCACACTGATAATTCCCAGCCTCTGGCAGTTGGGTAGGTTGGGTCCCTCAAAGTCAGGAGCTCCTTATCAGCCTGAGCAAAAACAAGATCCTACCCCAACCAATAGAGAAGGAAAAACAGAAAAAGAAAAACAGCAGTATGGAACAATTGCGACCTACCAATAGTATCCTTACAAAGCCTCAACTAGAAGGGCCCCCTAGACCAGAGGATCAATGCCTCCTTGAGCCCAGCCAATGCTGTGGTACCTCAGCCTAGGCCTCAGAGTGAAACTGGGCCCATTAAATGGCATATAGATTGACAAAGAAATAAAACAAATCAGAAAAATTAAATAATAATAATAACGATATATGTAGTAAAGAAAATAAAAATAAAGTTACATAAGATGTTAAAATAAAATCTTAAGGAACCCCCAAGAAGCTGACTGACTGGAACCCCTCTTGGCCAAGGGGAGTCCCTTAAAATTGAGTTGCTAGCCAGGAGGAAGGAGATCAGACATGCACATTATGTCCCACCCTCTTAGAGATGTCCTTTGTGATTCATTAACAGGACTAAAGGTGTGTAAGATTTATCTACAGGTCCTTAATATATACAACACACCACTTGACTCTGGGCATATGTTCTGTAGTTTATCTCTGATTAACAGACTCTTATCTTAATCCAAACATTCCTTTTAGATGATTGCTGGTCTATTAGACAGCCTATAATTCTTTTAGCCAATTGTCAACACCTATAACCTATGGGGTCCCACTTGGAGATTTCCCATCTTTTTTAGCCAAAGCAGTGTATGTCTTCAGCATAATTGATTTATTACTTTACCTGTAATTCTTGTCTCCCTGAAATGTATAAAGTTAAACTACAATCCCATCACAGCAAGTCCACATTCTCAAGCATTCTTGGGTTGGTTCTGTGTCATAGTCCTCAAATTTTGCTCAGAATAAACCACATTTAAATTATTTTACAAACTATGGACTACTTTTCCATTGATACTTTCAAATTTGAAACATTTTTATTTCATTTTCTTCCTTTTGTCCACTGTCCAGGAATACGCATATGACATTAAATATGTATGGTGAGAGCAGACATCTTGTTAGTACATTATTATAGAGGGCAAAGCATTCAGTCTTTCACCATTAAGTATGATATTTACTGCAGGTTTCTTGTAGATGTTCTTTATCAGATTGAGGAAGGTCCCTTCTTTTTCTAATTTACTGGGACTTCTTAACATACATGAGTGTAAGATTTTTTCAAATGCCTTTTTTGCATTTATTGAGGTTATCATGTGATTTTCTTTTCTGGCTCATGTACATAATAAATTATATTTTTTAATTCTTTGAAACAGAGTCTCACTCTGTTGCCCATGGCAGAGTATCATGGCCTTATATTTCGCAGCAACCTCAAACTCTTGAGCTGAATCAATTCTCTTGCCTCAGCCTCTTGGATAGCTGGGACTACAGGTGCCTGCCACAATGCCTGCTTATTATTATTATTATTATTTTCAGTAGAGACAAGGTCTTTATCTTGCTCAGGCTGGTCTCAGAAGTCCTGAGCTCATGTAACAAAAACTGCCTTGGTCTCCCAGAGTGCTAGGATGATAGGCATGATCCACCACACCTGTCCTATGTTGGTTTATGATTGAATGTTACACTAGTGTTTTATTCCTGGGATAAACCTCTTTTGATCACAATATATTATTTTTTATATATTGTTGGATTTGATGTATTAAAATTTTGTTGAAGTTTTTGAGTTTATGTTCATGAAAGTCATTATTGTGTAGTTTTCTGTTATTATAAACTCTTTGTGTGTTTTTAGTATCAGGGTAATGCTGGCCCAATCAAATTCATAGAGAAGTGTTCCTTGTTATTTTCTGGAAAAGATCACATAGACAATGTATTGGGTTTTTTCCTCAGATATTTGGTAGAATTCATCATTTTTCAATTTGGAATGTTTATAACTATGAATTTGATATCTATAGACAAAGAGTGATTAAGTTTATCTTTTTCATCTTGAGTGACTTGTGGTAGTTTGTATATTTCTCACAAGGAAGTGTTCTATTTCCTTGTGAAAATAGAATGCATGCATTTCTTCTAAGTTGTAAAATTTACATGCATAGAATTAATCACAAGATACTTTATTATCATTTCAATGTCTATGGTGTTCCCTCATTCACTCATAATTTGGATTACTTGTATTTTACCTCTTTGTTTATCTAGCTTGATAGAAGATTATCTACTCATATTTTATTTTTCCCCCACGAATCTTTTAGATTTATTGATTTTATCTATTGTTTTTCTGCTCTCAATTTCATTGTTTTCAGCTCTTATATTCATTATTTTATTTATTCCACTTGCTTAATATACTTTTGCACATATAATATAAATTATTTGATTATATTATAATTACTATTTATAATTTATTTAAATTGTAACACAGATATCATAGGACTTCAATGTTTTTAATTTTTTATTAAATTATAACTGTATACATTAATGCATTTTTTTGATACATTGTGCTGATTTTATATACAATTTGAAATGCTTACATCAAACTGTTTAACATAGCCTTCATCTCACTTATTTTTTTTTTTTTTATTGTTGGGGATTCATTGAGGGTATAAGAAACCATGTTACACTGATTGCGTTTGTTAGGTAACATCCTTCTTGCAATTGTGTTTTGCCCCCAAAAGGTATGGCACACATCAAGACCCCACCCCACCTCACTTAATAATTATTGTGTTATGACATTTATACTCTACTTTTAATAGATTTGACATGTACCCTTGCAATATACACCATAGGTGATGTCCCCCAATTACCATCCCTCCACCCAGCCTCTCCTTTCCTTGCCCCCTCTTCTTCCCTCCTTCATCTTGAGCTATAGTTGTGTTTTATCTTTCATATGAAAGTGTGGGTGATTTTATATAGTTTCATAATAGTATTGAATACATTGGATTCTTTTTCTTCCATTCTTGAGATACTTTACTAAGAAGAATATGTTCCAGCTTCATCCATGCAAACATAAAAGAGGTTAAGTCTCCATTTTTTAAGGCTGCATAATATTCTATGTAACAAATTAAGGACTTTACATTTAACTGTGATCTTCTATGCTAGCCAAACATTTTAAATTACAAATGCCAGCCTTGCATTCAAGCTTCATTCTAACTTCTTCATCTTTTCCTTTTTTGTAAGTTGGTTGAGATTTCTCTGTGTCTATAACATCTGGATTTTCCCCATTTCTGTCGTTTTTCCCTTTTACAAGTGAGGCTCATCTTACATGATACTTTCTACTCTAGACACAGCTCTATCTTCAAATCCATGGCAAGCCTTTTCTTCCTTTACCCTAGGACAGACATAGATGATGTTATGCATTGTCATTAATTATGCAGCTACTAGGTACCAGACAGCATGCTAAACACTTCATATGTATTTTATCTCATCTATACACCAAGCTATTTACTAGGAGGCTAATACCCATCTCACTGAGAAGCAACAAAAGTTAGTGAAAGTAACATGGTTTGCCAAGCTGTAGGGCTAATTCATGGTAAAACAGCATTTAAATCCAGATTCTTCTGACTATGAAACCATCCTCATCAATATTATAGTATACAGCTTTCTGAAATACTCAAATAGATACCTTAGATAGCTATAATTAGTATATTACATGTAGAACAGTTTGATTTTTACCTAAGGTCATAGCATACCTCTATTTCTTTGCAGCTTTCTAATCATGTACTCTTGAGCTGCCTAAAAATTCTTGCCCAATAGTTAAGTCTCATATACCTGCCACTACAACTTCCTCTCTTGTCCAAGTCTTACCCCAATATAATGGTATAGTTCAGGAATTTCAAAACCTTAGCATATATCAGATGCACCAGAAAGACTTGTTAAAACAGATTGCCAGGCACCTAGAGTTTCAGATTCAGTATGTCTGCACTACTGCCCAGGAATTTGCATTGCTAAAAATTTCCCAGGTGAATTTGATGCTTATAGTTCAGGGACCTCACATGAGTAACATTGGTATAGAGATGTGGCTGATCACATGGTCTTTAGTATGTTTTCATAATATAGCGAGAATTACAAACTAGATATGAATTCTCACTAACTGTATGAGGGTAGTCTAAAGCATATGAAGAAAAAATAATAAAGAAAAAATTATAAAAACACAAAATATTCCACACAATATGTATTGGAGATATATTCCACTGAAAATATATTTGACTGCCAATAAGACATGAAAAACACTACATGCAATTGATTCATTTAGAATATCACAGTGTACATTAGTTTATGAAAAGTTATGAGAACTGTAACAATAAAGGTGCTTGTCAAATGGTATTTATCCAAGTATTTCTGAAACTCATTTGATCACAAAACTTTTTTTTTCTAGATATAGTACACTGTATAACTAGTGTTATTCAGTAATCACTTTGTTAAAGTGTATTCTAAAGTAATCTTTTTGCAGGAAAGGTAAAGCATCCCTGGGAGCTCCTAGAATCATAAAAGGTTGGTTCTACTGCATTCAAATCATACTGAAGATTTTTTTACTCTATCCAGAATCCAAGTATGCGTCTCCCTAGCATAGCTGTCAGAACCCCCAAGATCAGTTAGTTCTGAACAAAAGTATGCTACTAGTAAAGACCATTATGAAAGCATACAAAATGTCTTTCAGGGATCACCAATCTCTACTCTAGGTACATGTATCATCAGACACCTGAAAATCTGATATAGAATTTTTACTAGAATTGATGTCAGATTAAAATGCCTAGATTGTAGACTCTGCCATTCATTTTTTTTTTTTTTTCAGTTTTTGCCCAGGGCTAGGTTTGAATCTACTACCTCTGGCCAGTGCCCTACTCCTTTGAGCCACAGGCACTGCCCACTCTGCCATTCCATTTTTTAAAAAATCAAGAGAAGTATCTGTTCAGATTACATCTTACATTCTGAAACATTGCCAAGTCTGTTTCTCAACAGCAGTTTAACAAGCTCAATTTTAAGTTCTGTCAGAACTGGAATGAAGTTCTGCAAGATTAAATGAATGGGACTAATTTAGTAAAGAACAGATACTTTCATACAAACATCTCACTTACTTTGAGGCTTCAACTACCTCTTGTGGGGGAAATTTCTTTCTGAAAGGGGTCCTTGGTCTTGGAAATTCTAAGAATGAAACCAAGGACCACAGATTAGTGCTAAGATAGGATTTATTAGACAGAAAAGAATGCAGAAGGAATAAAAAACACCAGAGCTTCTGGCAGAGGGAAAGACCCAAGTGGATCTTTTGTCTAGGGGTATGAGGTCTTGAGCCTTGCACTTGGCCAGGACTTGGTAGAAGGAAGACACCTTTTCAATGTCAATGAGCGTATTAACAAATGGATGCAGTTCCTCCCACTCCAGGCATTCACTTAAGAAGAGGCCTGGCTTATATGAAATTGCCTAGGCCTAAGAAACTTACACGAAATTTCTCAGGCCTAGGAAACTGGGATGACTGTCCATCTTTGAATGAAGGAACCCCACATCACTCTGACCAATGCTTATTGACCCTTTCCAATATGTACATACTTGTCCTCATTCATAAAGAAGGCAGAAGGAAAAAGACTTGCATAACTTCATTTTAACTCTCTTTTTGCCATTATATAATTATCCTCTAGGATGAGCCTAGGCTGAAAATAGATTTGACCATGATCCCCATAAAATAAGATGTAAAGTAAGGGATTAGCTACACACATAAAATAGCTCATGATGAAGAAATGTATTTGGTGATAAATTTACAATTACTTTTACTATAAGATAGTACATCAATTTTGATAAATTAATTACTGATTATTTTACTTTAATGATTTCAAGTAGCTAAACTTTGTAAAAATCAGTCTTGTAGCCTCCAGGGACATTCATGTTTACTTTCCAAAGCCTACTATTTCAAAAAGATCACACCACATTATTTGTAAATAATATACATGCATAGTTTAGTACAATTAACAAGCATTTTCACAGTTGATTCTAAGAATTTTATGAAGTAGATGTGATATTTGTTTAGAGATTTGGTTCCCCATTCCCTTCCTATGAGACACAGCCCCCAAATCATTGAAATTTACGACGTGGTATTTTTTTTGTAAGCTGATCATTTGCTAATAACTATCGGCTTCTAGATAGTTTCCTAGTGTGGACTGACCTAGGCAGAATTAGAGGGCTAGTGCATTCAGCTCCATCCCCCAACCTCTATGGAGGTGAAAGGAACTGAAGCTAAAGTTGATTACCAACAACCAATGATTTAATAAATCATGTTTATGTAATGAAGCCTCCATCAAAACCTACAAAGGACTGGGTTTAGAAAGCTTCCTGATAGTTGAACAAGTGGAGGGTTAGGGTGAGTGGCATCTATCTAGAGAGGACATTGAGATTGCATGCCTTGCCCTTTGTATTTTTTCCATCCTGTGTTCATCTGTATCTTTTATCATAAACCTGTAAATATGTTTCCCTGAGTTCCATAAGCCATTCTAGCAAATTAAACCCAAGGAGGGGGTCATGTGAATTCCCATGTATATCAGGAGCACAGACAAAAAACAACCTGGGGGTTGCCATTGGTATCTAAAGTGTGGGGGAGTCTTCTGGGACAGAGCCCTCAACTTGTGGGATCTGAAGCTGTCTCAAGGTAGGTAGTGTCAGAATTGAATTAGAGGACACCCTGCAGATAATATCCACTGCAGAACTTATGGCTTACTGAGTGAGTGGGGGAAAAAATCCAACATTATCTGAAGTCATAGAAGTATTCTGTATCAAGAGAATATATAAGCAACTGAGTTTGTTTTTCCATTAGCCTCAGTAAGTCAAATAAGGACTCTTTTCAGATGATTCTAACGATAAAACACTTTTTATGACTATCAATGTATGCTGCAGACATTTGTGGTCCTTACTCTATTCTTTTACTCTTATCATCAATATAGAGAGTTTTATTTTTGTTGGGGTGCCTCATGCAGCCACACATGAACCCTTTCTCCTCTCCTCCTAAGAGAAAAACACAAAAGACCTAGTTAGCTCCATCCCCAAGAAGTTCACCCCAAAGGATAATAACTCACTAAAGCCCTCTGGGCAAGCAATATAATTTGCCCATCCCACATAGTCTGATATAAAAGGGGTTTCTAACTGCTCCCAAGGTGCAGATACCACTTTTGCCCTGCACAGTTGAATCATCCTACCCTTTCAATAAACCTAGCCTGAACATCTTTACTCCAGTCTCATCTTTGGTCACCACGGCTTACACCTTTCATATGGTGCCAAAAACCTGGGACTGGCAAGTGACTAATGACTGGCTGCTGGTCTCCCTAATTACCCCAATTTTCTCAAAACCTGGTTCTGGTGGCTCCCAGACCCAATTCTGTTGGCCTTCCTGTCAAAGTCTCCTGGATAATTTCCCTCCAACTGCCATTTAAGAGTGAGTAAGATCCATAAATAGCTTCGAACATAACCTCCCCCAGCTCACTCTGTGGCTCACTCCATACCTTTATGATCTCAAGTCCCCCTTGCTTCTTTTTCTTTATTTATTCATTTGCACAACTAAAGGGTTGTCTCCCAGAGCTATTCTCTCTCCCAGGGTCCCAAGTACCTCTAATCATTCTGTTTTTTCACTTTAAGCCCAGAGCTGGATCCTAGTTTAGGCTTCTCAGGTCCTAGGGACCTCAAGTTTTCTTAGGAAAAATAGGGATGCCTGACCTTTCTCTTTATTCATTTGTTGCTCTTCCATGCACTGGGTCTTGGGAAACAAGGGAAGCCTTCCTTTCCACCCCAGTAGAGGTAAGACATCAGAGACATGGGAGATGACCCTTCCACCTCCCTCAACAGAGAAACCCTTGGGGTGTCTACTTTGACCTCAATACAAATAAGAAAATGGGATCTTTAATTTCAATAGCTTAAAGGACTTAATTTCTTCCCCCCCAAATGGCAGATGGAACAAAATTCCCTATCTTTCAGGCCTTTCTTTCCTTCTGCTCTTATTCTTCCCTATACAAATCATCCATCAAACAACTCCCCCCATCTTCCTCAGTCTTCCACTCTATTTTTCCTCCTCTAGGGATTCCTCAAGCTCCTATTGCTCCTCCATCTTCTAACTTTCCATGGAACCTCAAGGACCCCCTACATCCTCCACCCCACCAATCTCTCATGCTCCCTCCCTCACAGACTTTCCATGGCTTCCTCCCCAGCTCAACAGCCATGCACCCTTCCCCCTAGCGTAGGCAGGGCTACGGGCATAAGACACTGAACCTAAACCAGGCCTGTAGACCAGCAGTGGTGTGGAAGGCCATGCATGATGCATGCTTCCCAGGCTACAGTTGACACAAACACTGGAACAGCAGGCTTGGGTGAAAGAACCAGGAAGGCAGTAATGCTCACAGGACACATATCCACCTCATGAACCTTTGCCTTCCTTCCCTCCACCCACTAGCTTCCCTCTGCCCCATATACTGACTCCCTTCCACCCTGCCCACCAGCTTCCCTCTGCCGACTGGCTTCAGATAGAGAAAAGATAGTGCAAAAGAGAAAATGGGACTGACAGAAGCTCTGAAACTAGAAAATTTTCATAATAGTGCCTGCCACTTTAAAACTTCTCCAGAAATAGTTACACAAAAGATCCAAACAAGAAGAATATTCCCTTCTGCAGAGCAGAGCTCTGTCCCCACTATGTCGCTGGGTCCCTGAAATAAAATGATCCAAGAATCATCTTTTGCTAGAGCCCTGGAACCCTGTCCTCTCAGCAAAGGAGAAAGGCTTTAAAAGGAAGGGTATAATCTCCTTAGAAAAGGAGATTGCATTCCCCTTATGGAACCAGTAGTCCCTTAAATTGACTTCCTCCATGCCCATGGATATATGGGAATGGCTTTCAACTGACTGACATGTCTGACTTGAAAATGGGTTCCAGTTTGTCATACAAATGTGGCTTTAAATAATTTTCTAACACATATGAGTAAATTAATTATAATAAATACCAGATCCAAGTCCTCTAGTCTTCCTAAATTTTAAAGACCTCTATTTCTCTCTCCTACCTCCATCATTAAAATAAAAAATAAAATACAACCCCCTTTATATTTTCCACAATTTCTCAGTTGTCTGGGAAATAAAGTAATCTTACTCATTCTTTTATTACTTTTCAGTTACCCCCTGCCAACCAACTTAGAAGTTTAGATCTAATCATGTCAGGGGTTTCCACCAGGATCACCAGCCTAGGGATTGCTAACCACTAGTTCTGACTGATGTCCAGGAGCTAGCCAAAATCCTCCAGGAAGTTTCTCATCAGTTATAACTCATACAAAACCAGGTGGACTCCCTGGTGACAGTAGTTCTCCAAAATCACAACAGGATATGGAGGGCTTTGCCCTTTGTAGGCATGCTGTTTCTACACCAACAAGCTTGGTCTGGTCTGAGAGATCATCACCTGGCTCTGAGAACAAGCTACCCACCTGCAATCTCAGAATGAGAGATCTTGATTCAAGAACTTGTGAGGACCCCTCTTCATCCCCCTTGCTGCAATCCTCCTGTTATTAACCTTTGCCCCTGTGTCATCTAATTCCTGTCCTCATTTATTCAAGGAGGGTTATCAAGGCGGGTTAAAAAATATGTCAATTGCAGTTGCCACCCAATTTCTACCACTCCCAAATCCTTTTCCAAAGTACTCCAAACCCGCACAGTACTACTGATACCAAACTCAAGTCACTGAGGACAACTATGACCCTGCTCTGCCAGAAGCAATTTTGGAACACAGATCATCATCCCTATCACTCTCCTCCATTTCATTTTTTGAGACAGTCTCACTTTGTCTCCCTCGTGGAGTTCCGTGGCCTTATAGCTCACAACAATCTCAAACTCTTGGGCTCAAGTGATTCTCTTGTGATAGCCTGCAAAGTAGCTGGTACTACAGGCACCCTCCACAACACCCAGCTATTTTTTAGGGATGGGCTCTCACTCCGACTCTGGCTGGTCTCAAACTCCTGAGCTCAGGCAATCCACCTACCTGGGCCTCCCAGAGTTCTAGGATTAGAGGCATAAGCCACCACACTCAGCACCACAGCACCCCTTTTAAAAAGAGTTGGGAATGTTGGGGACACCTAACCAGCCAAACAAAAACTCTTTTCCCTCCTGCTCTTCTCCTCCCCCCTTGCTCCTCCTCTCCTTCTACAACAAAGACACAAAGTACCTAGTTAGCCCATCCTAAGAAATTCTTGCCAAGGGACTCTAACTCATCAAAGCCCTCGGGCATTCTGTAGAATTTGCCCACCCCCTACAGCCCTATATCAAAGGGATCTTTAACTGCTCCCCTGGTGCAGACACCATCTTTGCACTGCCCAAGTGGGTCCTGTTTGAATAAACCTAACCTGAAAATGTCCTCTCTGGTCTTGTCTTGGGGCACTGCCGCTAACACCTTTCAATTTTCTACTTTTTGTGTTTACTTATTTTATTGTTTAAAGACTCTATTATTTTTGTAATCAGAAATGTAGGAATGCTCAGTCTTTATAGTGAAATAATAGAAAAAATTATTAACTCATAGCTTTTTAATAAGGCCTAAATTTGATCTCTCTGTGTGCTTTCTTTCTCTTGCCAACTCCTCCCCCACCCCTAAGGATTTCTGTTCTCACAAACCAGCGAAAACCTCAATGAATCAAAAGGAAATGCAATTTTTTTTTACATTTACTCAGCTTCTTTGTCTTTTGTTCCTTTAAGCCTCAAGGGATTCCCAGGATCCCAGACAAATGAACATTGAAATATGAACAATCAGGCTTCAGGACTGGGAAAACTAGGACAAATGTTTATTTTCAACCTTCTTGGAGGAAAAATGGACACAGCCTTCATGTTCACAATACCTTGTAAGTTCAACTACCATTACATTTTTGTCCCCCTTAAATTCAGCTACCCACTGTACTTCAGAGGAGGCATTCTTCTTCTTTTGCTTTGGGATGCCATGCCGTTTTCTCACTCCTTTTTCTTTCTTTCCCCCAATATTTCTTTCTCATTCCCTACTCTCTCTCTTTCTCATCTTTTCCCCTCACTCTCTTCCCTATCTCTAATATAAAATAAACTTACACATTTATATCCTAATCTCAGACTAGAGAAATTCTTTTCTCATCCTGCACTCAGCACCTACTGAGCAACTGACCTTTTCGAAACATATCAAGAAACATAAAAAAAAAAAAAAAACACAAAGATTTTCTTAAATCCATTAGAATTGTGTTAGCTTCTTTTTTTTTTGCAACTGTTTATTGAAATAGAATTATCCAAACATAATTCATTCACATCCTCTGTAGGAAATAGTACTCCATGGATATTAGTTACTGAATGTATTATTTCCAGATTTTTAAAAAACACATCTCATTTTCCCCTTTTAGTGAAAATACTTTTTTTTTTTGAGACAGAATCTCACTTTGTCGCCCTGTAGAGTGCTGTAGCATCACAGCTCACAGCAACCTCAAACTCTTGGGCTTAAGGGATTCTGTTTTTTTTTATTATTATTATATCATGGTTGTGTACATAAATGTAATCATGGGGTGCAATGTGTTGGTTTTATATACAATCTGTGAATTAGCTTCTAAGAGGATATCAGTACTAACTTCCAAAACCATTATGTAAGTGAAGTTTTTTTTTCCAGTAGTAAGCATTAAATATCTGTATGATTGAGTGAACCAAAAGAACTATTAGAAATATAATTAAGGAATCTCTTAATAAGTCTGGAACTAAGAATAAGGAATCAATTCTTATTACCCCATCCACCAATGTGAAAAGGATAGCATCCTCATGAAGCTTACAGAATACAGTGTGTCAATCACTTGGATTTTCATATCTAAAATAGGGCAAGTACTATTATTAAGTGTATATATATTATATATATATATCTTTGCTAATTAAAAATAGTTTAATGTTGACAACATCTTCATGAAGGAGAAATAAAATAATTAGAGAAGCAGATTATTCAGTGTACAAGTGAATTCTCAGAGAAGGAGCAGAAACTTTGGTGATAATAATCAATAAACCTCTCTAAAGTAAACAAGGGTGGTCAACATTTGCTTTACAGTTAAATGTGATTTTTCTGCCAGATAGGGCCTGATTTTATTTCTTATGTACTATTCTCTCCCTCATACCCAGAAATGGGGCTCAATGATGAACAAAGTTTACGGATTGGGTGAAAATACCAGTTTTACACATTAATGGTAACCTAATTGCATCAAAGTGTCTGCCTCAAAATACTATCTGTCTGCAAAATGTAAAGGGCAATTATGGTCATTCTTTGGTAGATGAAGGAATTTTTTTCTTCATTTCAATGTCTTATTTTACTTAGTAGGTCACCTCTTGGCTGGCAGCAAATATTAATATCACTCTGTGTGACTGCAGGGGTATGTGTGTGTGTGTGTTAAATTCTTATTTTAGCAATCAGAGCTGACTGGATGAACCCATTTAAAACCCATTCTCTGTTCACACATAAAGTTTATTCAAAATGATACTGCTAATCATATTAGTGAATTATTGATCTAATATTTTACCAGGCTTTTTGGCATGTCCAATGTTTCTTAAATTTTCATTGATTCCTAAGGAAACGCATTAAAATGAACAAGGTTTATATTTGAAAGCTCTTCACACAGCACAGTAATGTAAATGTAAATATATATAGGGAGGAAGGGGAAACTTGCTTTTTTTCCTGAAAATTGGCTGAAAGATCAACTCACAATTAAGGCAGATTAATAAGAGAAATGTTTATTTCCAAATACCATGTGCATGGGGAGAATCACGAGGGATTCCCCACTGCATTAATAATGGTCAGATACCTATATACCAATATGGGTGAAACATATTGACTTCTACATTTACCTGAGAGACAGATACTGTATTTTAAATTATTTTAGTCAGGCCTGCTAGTATTCTGGGGGATAAAAGGAAGTCAGTTGCCCCCCTTTGATCTTTTCATCAGGTTTGACTGGTTTTATATAGACAGAAGGAAAGCCCCATCCAAATACTTTCTTATCTCAAATGACCCTTAATTCAAAGTATACTTTATAGCAGCTAGTCATATTTTGTTGTTAAATTTCCTTAGCTCTTTCATATGCAACTTATTTTAAAGATTTGTTTTTCCTTTTTGAGACAGAGTCTTACTTGTCCACCCTCGGTAGAGTGCCATGGTATCTTAGCCTACAGCAACCTCAAACTCTTGTGTTCAAGAGATCCTCTTGCCTCAGCCTCCCAAGTAGCTGGGGCTACAGGAACCTACCACAATGTCTGGCTACTTTTTAGACATGAGGTCTTGCTCTGGCTCAGGCTGATCTCAAACCTGTGAGCTTAGGCAATCCACTCACCTTGGCCTCCTAAATGCTGCGACTATAAGCGTAAGCCACCTCTCCTAGCCCTATTTTCAAAATCTTTTAAGGTTGATTTTTGTTGGTTATCTAGTGGACCCCAATCTGGCACAGTGGTCAGCAATGGAGACGGCACTGGGGAAACCACAAAACTTACACCACACTTAATGCATAAAACCAGAAGCCTAAAAGGGCATACACTATGTCATGTGTCAGCCACCCGAAACAATGCAGCAACCTGTCCTTCCCCTAGAATCTTTTTTGTGGGGTACATAACAGAGTAAGTATGCACAGCAGTCAGCAGTTAGCAGTCAAGGTTAAAAATGACAGAGGGGAGATTACAGCCCCCAGGAAGGTTTGGTAAAGGATAAACAAGGACATAGGGTAATGTAACATTTGAAGTGGCCAGATAAAGGTGCAAGCAGGAGAGAAGGGGCAGAGCAAGTCTCATATCCTCAGGCAAACATCTCAGCTTCTTTAGCCTAAGCTACTAGTTGATGGTCTCAGCTCACCTGCACTGCTGATTTCCCCTTGCAGGGATAGTCAGGTAGACATTCCCCTGCCTGGTCACTTTACTCTGAGTTAGAAGGTCAGTGATGAATTCAGCTTGTCTAACTCCCAAAGATTTTCAGCTTTTTTGTACACCCCTCCCCCATGAAAAGAAAACCAAATATCCTTTGAAAGTCACTTAAAAGCTAGCATTACTGAAATGTATTTTTTTTAATTTTTCCACCTAGAAAAGTTATTAGGTGACCAAATACAGAAAAGTTTAAAATTTTATCTAGCAGTATAACATAGTAGATAAGATCTTAGCTTCCAAAATGAACTTTCCTATGCTAAAATCCAAGACCATTTACTATAACTAGTTATAAAATTTGGGGGAGTTTCTCAACCTCTCCATGTATGTCTGTCAGTTTCTTATTTATAAGCCCTCATAAAGTCACCGTGAGGATGAAATAATATGTGTAAAGCTCAAACTGTACCTGCCACATAATGACCAGTAAATGATTACCCTTTTTCACTCAGCAGAAAACAAACTGGCTAGCCAGCTGGATAACATTCTCCTACTCTAAAGAATGGTGCTGGCATGTTAGGTCCTGTGGTATATATATACATCAAGAAGATATCCCTTTCCTGAAGTCACCCATGGAGTTGGGTGGTGCTGAAGTATATTGCAAGGCAAAATCTGTTGGGTAAGTAGGCATTATGATTGGAATTACAAGCAAGAATAAGTGTGAACACATTTAAATCTCATTATATCAGGTGAGGCACCTCTGAAGACTTGCAGCTAGATTTTAAAAAGGCAATCAAGCCCAGTGTTTCCTGGGGTACCAATATGGTCCGGATAAATTCCTTTGTAAAAAATGCAAAACAATAGATAAAAATGTTAAAATGCAAAGCATTTGGATAATGTTTAGGTTTACTTGACCTTCCTCCCTTTCTAAATAGCAATTTATTTAGACAAATCTGCTTCAATGTATGATTGAAAAGCATACTAGGCCTAAAGCAAGTAAACAGGTCCATAAATTACTAGAACCAGATCCCATAGTAATGTCTTTTAACTGTAATTATTAATAGGATTTGTCAATGAATGCAAATGTGTCTGTAAAAAATTATTGTGTTACTAGACTAATACCCGGTTTTGTTCTAAGAATCTATAATTATAATACTTATGCTTATAATTAACTTTGCTAAGCTTAAGAACCATGAAAAAGGCACTGTCATGTGATGGTTGTGATTTTTTTTTTTCCTCACAAGTTTTGGCTGGATATCTTTGTGAATTTTCAAGCCCATGGGCTTGAAAGCTCTGGTTTCATCCCTGAAATTCTACATTTCTACTTTTTCTAGACTACTTCTTTACCTGGTAGGCAGTCTAAAAACTATCTCTGTGGCAAGACAGGGCCCCTCCTGGCAGGGAAAGCTGCCAGGTGAATCCGCCCTTGAGGGGCGTGTCGATACTATTTCCTGGAGCAATTTCACAGGGTGGCTCCACTTTCCATTTGAGTTCAAATACTTTGCTGCCTCCTCTGCAGTTGCCAGACCTGCTCCAGCTGCTACTCAGGTAATGCTCATGTCTCCTGGCACTCTCTGGGCAGAAGCGGATGATAAATTGCTTCTACAGGTTTGTTGCCTGCCCTTTCTTTTATTGTATTTCTGTATTTATTCTTTAGGGAGAGCATCTGGGGAGTTTCTTGATGACCACTGAGAAGATGACCTCAAATTATTGGAGTGAGAACAGCAGCAGAAGCTTTGGGACCCAGCAGCCCCCAGAAGTGCTGCAATGCCAGCCCCAGTATTACTACAACTACTATCAGTCAAGCCAAGCCCAGCAGCTGCCAGAAAAAAATGTAATATATGAGCGAGTGAGAACCTACAGCGGGCCCATAAACAAGGTGGTGCAGGCCTTGGACCCCATCAACTCACAGGAAATGCTCTCTCCTCTCAAAACTGCCTCCTCCTACCAAAATTTGGTTTGGAGCAACTATTCCCAGGTAACATGAAGAGAGCTATGCCAGGCTAGTGGAAAGGGGGGAAATCTTAAACCTGGTTTCTCTATCTGCTTCTTTGCCTTTATACAGACTATTTTCTGCTAGATTGAAGTTACATATGCCTTGGACAGTTGCCTCACCCAAATTCATCTCTTGGCTGTTGTTTTACTTACTAGTGCCTGTGGTTGGTTGTTTTCAGTTCCAGCGATTTTCATAATCTAACCAGAGTATAGGAGGGCTCATTTTCTGTTGTATTTGGTTAGAAGATCTGATCTAAGTTGTTCTTTTTCTCTCTACCACAAAGCAATCCTCACCTTGAATACAGTATATTTTTTAAAACAAGTTACCAATGATACATTTCACTTCATAGAAACAAACACCATTATATCTGATCCAAATATGACACAGTGGTGCAGGGGCAATGGTATGCATGGAGTAATAAACAATTATTTGTATTCAACAAATAGTATACTGCTCAAGGATGAGTGACAGGTGCAAATGTCTGTTGTCATGTGTTTCATCTTCTGAAAATGACACATTGATTGTACAGCCTAGGTGAATATTTTATAGAATATTGGTAGAAACAATGCTCAAAGGGTGAGTATAGGATTGAGGAAGGCATGACATAAGCAATTATTATGTGAAAGCTACAAAAGATAGAACTCTAAGACAACTTATAAAATGAAATGTTTTTTTTTAATTTTTTTTTTGAGACAGAGTTTCATTACATCGCCCTCCGTAGACTGCTAAGGCATCAGCTCACAGCAACCTCAAACTCCTGGGCTCTAGCGATTCTTTTGCCTTCAGTCTCCCAAGTAGCTGGGACTACAGGCGCTCACCATAATGCCTGACTTTTTGTTGTTGTTGTTGTAGTTGTCATTGTTGTTTAGTAGGGCCAGGTTGGAACCTGCCAGCCCCAGTGTATGTGGCCAGTGCCCTAACCACTGCCATGAATTTGTTTTTTTAAGGGATTTTTTTAAACGTCAATACCTGTGCTAGTAATTTTGCCAATAAATAAAATGTAACATTGCAAGACTACATAAAATTAATACATTTTTGTCCATTTTCATTCTCTGATGTTCTTTACATTAAAGTTGCAGATCTGTAAGCTTTCTGGAAACTTCTATCTAAACTGAAATTATATTTTCAAGATACAATTGTACTGTGATGATCTCAAAATGAAACTAGTGAAATATTATGCTATGTAACCTTATTTCACCAATTAAGAAGAACATAGATTATTTTTCCCAAAACTACAAATTTAAGTAAGATATGAAGTGACATTTCTACAGTGCATAATGGAACTATTTTAGCAACAATTTTCCAAACATGTGGATAAAACTCAAAACTCCAAATGCCACAATTTTACTCTTTCATTTCACTCCTAGCTTTATCTCAAGGAAAATGTTTTTTTAAAAAAAATTGGAATTTACTGTCAGTAATTACCTAGATGACAAAATCTCTAATTGTATTGAGGCCAAGGGGAAGCAAAATACAAAAATCAAAATATTATTGTGTTTCAGTGATAATAGCAATGCAAATGCACATTCCAATATTTAGTATTAAGATGCACAACAAAATGGGTGTCACCTTCATTCTATAGTACTTCAAAAACAATGTCAAGTTTGAAAACAATAATTACTATTATCATAGGAATGCTAAAATAATCCTATTTGTCATAGCTGTTTAAACATACTTAGCCTCTTGTCAGCTTGCTGGTAAACTAAAGGTAAATAGATATACATTTAAAAGCTAAAATTTAGGAGATTACAAATATTGCTTGTAGAAAAATTTGAGGGTTCGTGCTTTATTGTTTGCTCCCTGGTTCAATGTTCACTTTTAATGATACAGGACCAAGCTGGTTGAGATTCTTATAAGATCTAACTCTTTTTTACCTAATATTTGCCAAAGCAATCCTTGTAAGATTATATCCTAAAATATAGTTTTCCAGTGATGAGTTTATACAGAACCTTAGTGGCAGAAAATGTGGCCAAGGAAACTCTAGTAAAAAATTGGAATGGAGGCACTATGAAGTCTGAGGTTATTTATGATTTTAAAAAAATGAAAAGTAAGTTCTAGGAGTGAATACGAAGGTGAGGTTCAAGGTATGTGGTAAAGGAAAAATAAAAATATTATTCAGTAGTGAAACAGGAAGAGAAAATTTCACTATAAAATTTAAAACTGAGTTTGATTATCAAAGGGCATTCACAAACCCATTATGTGGGATTTTGTCAAGACAGCTTTTAGATAGCAGCCACAAAGAATATGATTAGGAAACGATTTTATTTTCCTTTTGCCCTGTTTATTAGTGGGATGGTATTGTGGCATCATGTAAAATAGTACTTAGATTTGATCTGAAATTACCTTCATTCTGACAAAATAAGTTGTGATGACAGCCTTATTATGTACTATTTAAGCAGCACATGTTACTCAATACCCTTTTATTCATTTTATATTTTAATGAACTCTCTCTTTAATGTGCCATGTTTCAGATGAGTTAATATGTACCAATTTTTATGATGCCAGACTTTGTAACTGTGGCATATAGCAGAATAAGTTTTACAACCAATTGTTCGTCATCATGAATTCAGTTAAACTTTAACTTTGTTTTTAGCTTTTTGGTGTTGAGATAACATGAGATTTTAAAACAAATGTTGCCAGTAACAAAATACGTTCCTTTTGAGATACCAAAACTGATGCCACTCGGTTTTGCTTCCTAAATCTTGATTTTAGTTCACGTAGTAGACATTTTAGATTTAACCTAATGCTTTTTACAGTACTTTAGTACTTTCTATTTCTTGTCTTTTCCTACATGTTTTCACCTATTATCCCTTGTGGCACTGAAATGGTGTTTATTAATATAAACATGCTTTAAATTTTGCCAGATGTTGCTTTGTTTCTTTTCTATAATTGATCATATTAGATATACGTTATAGTTTTCTTGGTTATTATTTTGTTTGACTAATAGGGTATTTCTTAGAGAAAATTAAATATAGAAACCAGTTGCTGGTGAAATTATCTAAGTTAATGGTAGAATTAAAATTACTTTGTCTATCCATATGAAAAGATAAAATAAAGGTATAATCAAGGTCACTGAGATATTTTAGCACCGATTATAAAATTAAAAAAATTAATGGAAGCTAATTAAAACAAAAAACTTACAGCTCAACCTTTTAAAAGGCTTAAATATTAACCTACCATTGTTAATGCAAAATGAAATGCATACTGCCTTAAAGAAACAGTGTTCATAAAAATTACTCACTAGACTTATATTTTTTTCTTTCACTAATTTAGGTTGCCATAACTTCCATGTATGCAGAGGAGCTCTGTTTTGTAGGAGAGAGAAATGGATCAAAATAAAATATTTTTAAATTCTGGTCATTGAATACATTTAAGTGCTTATTTGGTAGGAAGCACTGTGATTTTCTGAATAAAAACCATTCCATTTGCTTGTCCAGGAAAAGTCCACATTCAGGACAGATGCACAAGGCCTGGTTTGTAGGTGTCCCATTTGTCTATCTGTACAATAGAACCTCCATTATTGATCATCTCCTTACATGCCTACCTCCTTAAGTTGAACGAATTTTTATAGACTGAATATGTACCATATGTATGTGTCAATACACTAGGCCTCATCCATTATGTTGACCACCTTTGTATGTTGACCAGTTTGTTATAGTCCCTTGGGTGGTCAACTTACATAGGTTCTACTGTGTTACATTTTATTTTATTTTAATTATTTTTATTTATTTATTTATTTATTTTGTTTTTTGAGAGAGAGTCTCATTCTAGACAGAGTGCTGTTGTGTCCTAGCTCACAGCAACCTCAAACTCTTGGGTCAAGGACTATCCCCTTGCTTCAGCCTCCTGATTAACTGGACTACAGGTGCCCACCACAATGCCCGGCTAATTTTTCTATTTTTAGTAGAAACAGGGTCTTGCTTTTGCTCAGGCTGATCTCAAAGTCCTGAGCTCAGGTGATCCACCCACCTCAGCCTCCCAGAGTGCTAGAGTTACAGATGTGATTCACTGGGCCCAGCTTGTATTACATTTGAAAATATTATTTTGTGTTGTGGCTATTAGTATTTCATGGAATAAAACATATTTGGGTAGAAAAAGAATGGATTAATGTATATGCAACAAAGATTACCATTCTTTTGAATTTCAAATTTGCCACTAAATCTAACTCTAGAGAGCGGCCTAGATGAAAATGTGTACTTATGACTGGCCTTTATTGTCAATAATTATTCAACTGGTATTTACTTTTGTTTATATGATCTTTTACCTTTTCTTTTAGTTTCAAAGATTGTGGATTGCTTCCCTGCTGTGCCAGGAATTCTAGACACTATAAGAAAATATTCCTGTTAGGTGGAGAGGGGTGTGTTGCTTTCATAAATTGTTGTTCAAGGGTGTGGTCACTAAAGTAAATGATTGCTCAGGGAAGTAGGCTCCCTAAAAAAAGAATGAGGTCATAGGATAAAGGAGGTAGGTTTTCAGCTTTGGTCATCCCTTGTGTGCTTACAATTAAAGGAAACTATAAAAATTTGGAATGCAACTAATTGCTGGGTGACAATGCACATGACAATTGTCTCTTGTTTAAGGAAGGTCTGGTAACTGCTGGGCCTATTTTCAGTCAATGGCACTTACAAACTGTCATTGTGAGTGTATGGGTGGAAACAGTGGGCGAAAGGGGAAGGGAGGGGAACTTTTCTTTCAACTGTTGTCCAAATTTCTTTTCTCAGCAATTAATGGCATAACAACTAGGAGATTTGCCAAGCTCTTAAACCCTATTTAAAAGTTAAAATCTTTCTAAACAAATATATTTGAGCCAAATTTTCTCCACACAGGAGCTGCCTTTTTCTGACTTCCAGTGAAGTATATATACAGTTCATAAAGACAAAAAACGTGCACTGCAAAGGGCCTGTATATTTTTATTTTCTCTCCTAAGTTTCTTTAAGAAAGAAGAGAAAGAACCCAGAGTGAGGGATTTGGATTATAGAGAAGGAGGGATTAGGAAGTAGTTCCATTATACTATGTTCTGTTGCTTTCTTTACATGACAACAAAAACACAGATTTTATCTGTAATGAAGTGTTTGTTTCATCTAAACAGACATCTCAACAATGACCTAAAGCAGCTGTTTAACCATGTTACTGGTTTTGAAGGGTTCTAACAAAAAGATCTCCCATAGTGTTCAGGAATTTATTCAAATGGAAGTTTACCTTAGCAAATTCTATCAGTATAAATGTCGAGTAGTTTTTAAAGATGCTGCCTCTTTTGAAACTGTACTGCCTAGGCTGTTTGTAACTCACTGTTAATACTTTCCATGATTCTCATACTGGGATTGAGAGGACCACCCACAAGGCTCCTATCATTTTCCTTCTTGGAGTATTATATATCAGTCCTTAAGTAAAACTTTAAAAATCAAAGTAGATAAAGTGATGGGGTCCTGTGTTCATTTCAAAAAGTCTCCAAATATTTAGAGAAAAAAGTCCTGCACTACATGTGCACTGTTCAGTCTATTATCTAAATCTCCTTCCTATCAGTCTCTCCTATATCTATTGTACCAGGGTCCTGAGCTCTTGGACCAAAGATGTCAACAGGAAAACTAAAAACAATAGATATTGACAGATTTTACAGAATATAAAAGCAGCCACAAAGAACATTGTATGAAGGAAATGCCCAGAGAAATGGGTCTATGTGGAATGTCTCAGGGAAAGCCCCAAATAATAAATGTGTAGTTATGAGGTAGTCTTTGGCAAAATGTAACTTTGAAGCAGTCTAGTTGTAGTTTCTAAGAATGTAGGCTTAGATTTTAAATTTCTTGAGTTGAATTCCTGGTTTAGGGAGTAGCTATATGCCTCAGTTGCCTCATCTTACAGATGAGGCAATAATAACACCTAACTCATAGGACTGTTAGAATCAAATGTGACATTACATGGTGGAAAACATAACATAGTTCTTGACACATAGTAAGCAGTAAATACTGTATTACCTTGAATAAGTTACTTGACTTTTAAGACCTCAGTTTCCTCATTTGTAAATTGGGGGTATTAATACTTTCCTGCAGGAGTTTAGTGAGTATTGAATAAGATAACATGTGATAGTGTCCCATACAATGTCTGGCTCTGAGTTAGTACTCAATTTTCTGTCCTTTATTTATAATATTGGTTTCAAAAAATATAGCCAAACAAAACCACTTTCTACACAGACATGATTATGCATTAAATGAACAGACTCTAAGGTAAGAGTTCCATTGATGCTAGAAAGATTGGGTAAGCACATGTGTTTGAAGGGCTTATTAGGGCTGTCCTAGCTAAGAAAGTCTAATGAGCAAAATCAGTTTTCTAAAAAACATGATGCATAGTCTAAAGATCAGAATGTTGCAATGTATTTATAGTGTTAAATTGCCTTACTATTCTTTAGGAAGCCCAACTGGGTACACTGCACACTATCTGGGTGAAGGGTACACTTACAGTTTTGACTCAATCTGTACAAAAACAAACTATATAAACAAAACATGCATACCCCTAATATTCTGAATTTTTAAAAATTTACCTAAAAACCTCAGAGAAAACCCCCAAAACTAAAATGTGCATTTTATTTTAAAAAGAAAGTTCTCATGCTTTTAGAGTCTTTGAACTTGAACCTCAATATTTTAGATGATGTTTTAAGTTTTTCTTCTTTTTCTTTCTTCATTTTTATTTTTTTGTTGTTGTTGTTTGTTTATGTGTTTGTTTTTGTTTTAAGAGACATGGATTCACTATGTTACCCAAGGTGGAGTGCGGTAACTACTATATTTACTTGCACAATGATAGCACACTATTTCCTTGAACTGCTATCCTCAAGTAATCTCCTACCTTAGGATCCTGAATAGCTGGGATTACAGGTGTGCACCACAGGTACCAGTTGTCTTTTCCCTTTTTAAAATGTAAAGTGACACCAAACATTAAAGCTTGCTTGCAGTCTACCTCTTACCTAATGTTTCCTCTAGAGATGTACTTTTAATAGGCAGCCACTAGGCAAATATGGCTATTTACATTTACATTTAAGTTAATTAAGACCAAATAAAATTAAATATTCAGTTCCCCAGTCACACTAATCTTATTTTAAGTGTTCAACAGTCACATGTGGCTAGTGGCTACTGTATTGGACAGCATAGATACAGAACATTTCCATCACTGCAGAGAATTCTACTGGACAGTGCAGCTCTGTACATTCCAGCCAGTCATTATTGAGGTTTAGAAATACACAAGATCGTTACATTCAAAGAAATTCGTGGTGGTATCAATATGTGATCAATGTGCTGGCAATTTACATGATCAGTTATAATAGGCACATGAGAATGAAACAAAAATGAAGTTATAGCCTCTCAAAGTATGAGCTTAGAATGACTATAGCAGTAAGAGAATTGAATTCCTGAACCATTAATAGAAGAACTGAGTAAAGGACTTATGGATATACACCCGTATCTATTATGTCTATATAATTTTTCCCAGAAGACCACTTCTTTTTTTTTTTTCCAGTTTTTGGCTAAGGCTGGGTTTGAACCCACCACCTGCAGCAAGGGGATGGTGCCCCACTCCTTTGAGCCATAGGCGCCACCCAGAAGCCCACTTTTTTGACAAAGCAAATGGTTAAGAAGAGGAAAAATAAAGCTCCTCAATCAGGATGCATCTTTGTTTTGGGGGGGTCACAATATCTGGGTTTCTTATTCTTTCTTGAACTGTCTCCTACTTACCTTAGTCTACTGAATTTGTTTTTAACTTTGGTATGTAAAGATCAAGATCATTCCCATTTTTATAGATGCAACTGAGGCACAGAGATTGTATGTGACTTTTTCAAATTCATCCAGTTAGTATATGATAGAACTTAGGATTTAAGTCCAGCAGTTTAGAACCAGGTCTATACTTGTAAACACTACACTATATTGTATATTCCTGGTTTACCCATTAGACTTGTATTTGTATTGTAGTTTCCAATATCTGGTTCAGTATTATATAAGGTGAGGTGATAAAGTTTGTGAACTCATCCTATAAAATTGGCTGCATACCTCATTACTAAACATCATTACAGTCACCAGATGGGCAAGGGGACTACTTTAAAGGTGACTATAGTGAAATTCAGCAATGAGGTATGTAGTACTTTTTGTAGAATGAGCTCTCAAACTTAATTGTCAGACTTTGTATCATTACAGCTCTGATGGCCATTCAAGAAAAAGAGTTCCAAAATTACTTTGAAGGGTGGACTAGGTTCTGGTCCCAGTGCGTAGCTTTCCAAAGCGAGTACCTCAGAGGTGACTGTAGTGATACTCAGCACTTTTTCTAAGATAAGTTTATAGGCTTAATTGTCTGACCTTGTATTTCATGATCATTTTATCATAAATGCTATCATTGTTAATCACCTAATATCCTTTAGTACATAAGCCAAGATGTAAATAAACAATGTAAATGAATATGCTTTCAAAATATTATATTATTTACCAAAAAAGCATATTTTTAAATATTTTTTCTCATAAATTTTACTTATTGTTTTATATTTAAATATAAAATGCTCCAGCACTGGGTAATAAGCTGATTAATCTTTAGTCATTTAAAAAGCTATAAATGCTTTTCAAAAGTGATAGAAATACTGTGAAGAAATAAAATCATTTGGTACCTTATTGTGGAATTTATGACCTCAATAAAATGGCATTTGAATTATAATCGAGAATTTTTTCAAAAATGCTGATAATCAGGTTCCAAAGTTAGGTTCAACAGGTTCTTCATCTTTTTTTTTGTGTGTGTGAGACAGAGTATAACTATGTCACCCTCAGTAGAGTGCCTTGGAGTCAAGCTCACATCAACCGCAAAAAAAATGGCATTTGAATTATAATCGAGAATTTTTTCAAAAATGCTGATAATCAGGTTCCAAAGTTAGGTTCAACAGGTTCTTCATCTTTTTTT
>CAUYON010204521.1:0-31092 GCA_963573935.1 Arctocebus calabarensis | reverse complement strand
GGGTTCGAATCCAGCCCGGGCCCGCCAAACAACAATGACGGCTGCAACCAAAAAATGGCCGGGTGTTGTGGCGGGCGCCTGTAGTCCCAGCTACTTGGGAGGCGGAGGCAGGAGACTCGCCTGAGCCCAGGAATTGGAGGTTGCTGTGAGCTGTGATGTCACAACACTCTATCCAGGGTCACAGCTTGAGGCTCTGTCTCACAAAAAAATAAAAAATAAATAAATCCTGATGTGTTCTTAAAAAAAAATAAAATAAAATAAAACTAATTAAAGACAAAAAATAAAATGAAATAAGATCAAAAATGAGAGCGAAAATGGGAGGGAGGAGACGGAGTGCAATCTTCTCTTAAAGTCCTTTGGCCTAAATGAGCACAAAGAAATGGAGTTCCGGCTGGGAGGGAAGGAAAGTTCGAGATGGGAGAAAGTTCTTAGTACACGCCATTGTACCTCAGTGAGGAAAGTGAATCCAGAAACAGAGGGAACTCGGACACAAAGGCCTTGAAAAGAGAGGGCATGTTGTCAAAGTGAAGACAGCTGTTCTACTGCAGAACTGGTTTCTAAGTACCTTGCTTAAGTAAGCAGAAACCATAAAGGGAACCTTTGTATCATAAATGGAAGTCTTGGCAAAATGCTCTTTTCTTAAACTGGTATACTGAATTCGACTTGATTGTCTTTCAGATGGCATGCTGAAGATTCTATTCTGGTTTGTATCCATTTATTTACAAATCTTCGTTTTTGCACATTTTATACACATCAAAGTTAATTTTAGGTCATAGTTTACTAACTTATCTGGTTCAAGGGTATCTTTGGGGACAGTAATTTTTTGAATTGAAGGGACCCACAAAACAAGCAAAAATCACATTACAAAGTGGCAGTAGCAATTCTTCATCTATCAACAATTTTCTTGAATGTAAATGGATTAAATTTTTTAGTAAAAAGACAGAATTGCAGAGTAAATAGAAGACCAAGATCTAATCAGGTTTCCTATAAGAGACTCATTGTACAATACTAACTCTAAGTAGAATGTGAAAACTTAAAAAGGAATATTCTAATCCCTAGAGCAATAACTTAAAAAAATGCAGTAAGGTATTAGGTTTAAAAGGTAACACACAAATGCAAATGCAATTCTAAAAAAAAAAGAAAAAACAACCGACTAAAATAAACCCAAAGAAGGCAAGAATAGAGAAACAGACAAACAAAAAAACATGATACAATGGTAGATGTGAATCAAACCCCATCAATAATTACAAAAATATTAGCAAGGTAAACACTCCAATTGGAAGGCAGAAATTATCAGGATGGATAAAAAAGTAAGATCCACCTATATGCTTGTGTCTGAGTTTTGCTTTAAAGATAAAGACAGGTATGATAAAAATAAACATAAAACTCTGCTAGGAACTTTCACTCAAGACGAGAATACTGACTTTGGGAAAGGATAAATAATGTTTACATTTTGGTAAAACTTCACACTTAAGAACAGAAATAAGCAAAAAAACAGTACACGTGATATTCGGTTCAACAGAATATATTTGTTAATCTATTCACAGGCCCTACCCCTTATGCTGGATTCCAGAATTCTTCACTAATTCTTACTGATAGCAGCTCCCAAAAGAGACTATCCCACCCGTAACAAGAATTCTAACCCATGTCTACTAGGCTGAGAGATGCTAAAAAGCAGGGAACCATTTCAGTTTCCCCGATGAGTGAACAAGTACACTAATGGTAAATGTCTACTGTATGGAGCCACTGCCACACTACTAAGGAAAGATTAAACACTCACCATCGGAGGCCTCTGTCAACTCCGTAAGAGGAGCAGACGCTTCAACTACAGTTGCAGACTGTGACGAACCCAGTTCAGATGATTTCTTGGGGAAAACAATTAAAGAGCAATGAAGTATTAGTTTTAACACTTACAGCATGACTGATAGCTTTGTGAAACATCGTGGATTATCTGGAGATCCAGTGTTCAATCAGCCGCCCTCATTACCTAGTAAACTCACCGCACACAGGGCCCTACCTAAGAGGCAGTGTCTGTCCTCACTGCGTCCTACACAGCCCACAGTGCTTGTTCAATCCCCTAGGGCAGGTTTAAAGGGCTCATTTTTTGTTGCCTTATTATTAAAGCCTAAAAAGCTGTGCCATTTGCTAGTCTTCAAAGAAAAAATTCTCAAAATAAAAGTGTTATGTAATTATTCATCAAATGCCAAATGATATCAATAACTTGGATAGAAAAAACCTTAACATTCCCTAACACACGCGTTGATGTGTCAACAGTGTGGAATAACCCCCCATCATGAACTCTATTTGTCCCAGCCAAAAAAAAGAAACCTTAACAGCTTAGACGGGAAACATATCCGTATAATTCAGAAATAATCTCTAAATCAAGGTGTATGTCCATATAATTAAAGTTCTGATAAGCAAAAGTTACTATTTCCTCTGTCAGAGGGTGAGCTCATATTACCCTGAGTAACGCAGAGGGGATAAGCACCTCCTGGATACAAATGAAACGCACAAGACCCTGAACTGCTAATGACTGTCAAATTAGAGTTCAGCCAGCCCAAATAAGAGCGGGATGAGGGCTGGAGCTGAGTGACAGAGACAGAGAAGGTGTGGAAAGAGTCCCATCTGCAATGGCATTCGGTGTCTCCTCACTTGAAGGAAATAAGGACCAGTCGTGTCCAACTGGCACTGAGTCCGAAGCAGGAAAAGTCAGTCTGGAGAGACCAGCGCCACTAACATTTATGTAACGGGCAACATTTTCAGAGAATATGATTACTGAAAAGATATTAATAATTATCTTGAATCGAGTCTTTTTGGATCTTAAAATGTACAAAGATATACTAACAGATATTTGCATGTCTGATATTGTATCTGTTTTTCAATTCATGATCAAACCTTTATTTTGAACATTTTGGAGGATGCAGTTACATTCTAAGATTCTCAGATTTTCAATACAATTCTCCTTCGGACTTAGTGATTCACATTGCTAGTATCTTTTGATGATCTTGACAGCTTTTGGTAGTTATAAGCCACAAAAAATCCCCAAAGCTACATGAAGTTAAGTGAGCAAAGAAAAACCAGCTCAATAGCTCTGTACTTCTCAGCAGTCAGAGCAGCCAGGTGGTGTTAGGAAACCCAGACTTGAGCATATGGCACAGAATCTTCCTCTTATCGACAAGTCACGTTTAAAGCACTGGTTTATTTGTCTCCTTTCCCCAACACACAAAAAGCTGCGTCAGGGCAGGACAATGACTCACTCTGTTAAATCCCCACCTTCTACAACAATATCTCCCATGCAGAAGACAACCAGGCTTACCCTCCCCACAAAGGCCTTTTAGTAAGTAGAGTTAATAATCAAAACCAACATACCTATCCATATTATTTCTAAGAAGCAATAAATACCAACCAATAGCAACAAAATTAGCTGGCAGGAAACACACACACAATTTAAAACCCCAGCTACAATATGGCAGAAGTGCTAAAATTGAAAGCATTGACAACTTTAAAATTGCCTACGCAGAAAACCAAAGCTTAACTTTCCTGTGTGTACAGTAAACGAATTACCAGGGAAAGATCTGCAGACGTTTCCGTGGCCCCTATTCTGTCTATGTCAATATCGAACAGCTGAAGCTCAATTATTTTTTCTTCACCACCAGTTAGATTTTCACCCGAGTTGCTCTGAGAGGATATTCTCCGGCGTTTGGATGATAACTCTGTAGGGAATCCAGACTGCTCATATTCAGGAAGATCTTCCTTTTTGACTATGCGCAAAACACAAAATTTAAAAAAAAATGGCATAAGCATTTAACATTATGATTTTAAAATTTTGTGCATCACAACTATTTAAGTAAAATTTAGTGCTTCAGTGTAAATCATCAACAAAAAGAAAAATATAGGGGCAGCGCCTGTGGCTCAAAGGAGTAGGGCGCCGGCCCCATATGCCAGAGGTGGTGGGTTCAAACCCAGCCCCGGCCAAAAACTACAAAAAAAGAAAAGAAAAATATAGGATATACTTTCAAAACTGAAAGGCAAGAGAACATGATTACTGCAAAGGTATTAATAAATATCTTGAATTGAGTCTTTCTGAATCTTAAAATGTACAAAGATATACTAACCTATATTTGCATGTCTAATTATCTGTTTTTAAATTCATGATCAAACCTTTATTTTGAACATTTTAGAGCATGTAGTTACATTCTAATACTCTATGACTTTGTGAAAAAAATACAACCACAATATGCCTCTGTTCTTTCTGGCTACAAAAAGGAAATACTATGGTCTGCACAGTTATACCAATGGTATAAAAAAATTTTAAAACTCAGGGAAAAAGCAAGACAAAAAATAAGTTACAAACTACGAATACAAATTGTACAGCTGAATGGGTCATGCACCATAGAGGCAGAGCAACTGGAGTCGTCTCGGGAATGGTGCACTACTGACAAGGGGACACTGGAATGCACCTGAAGATGGTTCAAGAAACCAAAACAAAATCATTTGAAATTTTAGCGTGCAAAGCACCAGAAAAATGGTTATAACGATTACAGTAAAATCAAGATTTTGTCCAATTCTGGTGTCTGAAATCCTTTATGATTAAAAAAAATTTTTTAAATGACTGAAAAAACAGCCACAGGAATTATAATCTAATAGTCAAAATACATCAGACCGGATGCATTTTGGTTTTTAACTACAAGGTTGGGTGTTTGGTATAAATGCTTACCAAACTTAAAAAATCAAAGTTTATAAACTCGAAGTTGCCATGAGCTCTATTCTATACGTGAAATAAGCTAATCAGCTCTGATATTTTAAAACTTAAAACTGTGAAAGGGGGAAATATAAGATCAGGAATGCCTGACATCAGGGTTTTTAAGAGCAAACAGAAATCCCTATTTTGTTTTAAATGTCCCAAATTTTTAAAGTGGGGCTCCACTTAAAAAGTACACCTGGGCTCTGAAAAGACTGCTTTCCCAGTGTGGAGAAGGTAAGTTGTGTTGCACGTTTAGACGCTTATCTTTGTGGGTCGAAACTGCACGACTTCTTTGTACTCACTCAAATCTGTTGTCTCACACTGTCTTTTGGCCTCAGAGGATTCCAGACAGTCAGCCATTTTCTCGTCTTCCTTAATGGAGTAAAAAGCTGACTGGAAAGCAGACATACGCTCTCTTAAAGAGTTGACATTTCGATATAGCACAGGGCTGCCCTGGAAAAGCAGAGGGGTTCAGAAATCAAAGGAGACGGTTTCCACGTTCTCGGCCCACAGCCACTGAACTGCAGACCAAACTGAGTTCACAACAGGTTTTTGAACTTCACAGGTCACAAGTTCACGGGCACAGCCTCTTCCACCTGGATGCACACTCTGAACAGTTGCTGAGCCCTAATCACCTCTGTCTGCTCCCCTCTGTGCTCCCCCAACTTTCAGCAACACCTGAGCAGGGAGGAATAGTGAGCAACACGGACACAGCTACACGCTGATGAGTCGCGATGACACTATAGAAAACGCTTTACGAAGGCCCCCAAAGGGGATCCCCAATCATGTGGGGAGTAACCTGTTTTTAGAAGAATTCGGAGGGTTTAGGGAGTTTCATTCATCCCTTGGTCAATCAAATTTGAAAGGACAAGGGAAAAACGTTTAACACAAACACATTGAAAGGCCAGACGGAGAACACATGGAAGGCCCCAAAAAGAAAAGCAACGGCAACAAAAAAATGCTGATTCCTGGGATGAGGCAAGGAAGAAGGGACAGGAGGAACCTGCCTATTTGGAAACGCTACCAAAGGAGTGCGAAGTGCACCCGAGTATCATCCACACAGCACGCGTGTCACGTTGGTCTCCACTCACCACTGGCCCAAGAGGCCAGAGCAGGCCCCCGAAATGGCACACGCTCCCAGATGCCCACCCTCACATTTCCTCTCCCCACCTAAATGTTCCTGATTTTATGGGACTGGGGATGCTTCCTTCCTTAGGGCTGAAGCCAGCCATTCACTTAGAATACAGAGTCAGATGGCGGAAGCACAGGCGCTAACAGGTTCCGGCCAACGATGGATTCAAATGAAATTTATTCTGGCAAGAAATGAGTGCTGCTTACATCTAAATTACCCATTAAGTTCTCTATCCTGATTCCACCCCCCTTGATTTTTTAGACTAATAACCCACTTCCACGGATAGGGAGTGTGTGGCAATTTAAAAAATTCCATCGACAGGCAAAAGTAAAAGATTACCTCTTTAAGATATTGTGTGGAGAAGCAGCAGTTAAAATCCTGAAGTCATATTTGATGGTACTCTGTTCACACACTGATTCTATTCCCAGTGAAACACACACGGAAAGCAAACACTCTATTACATAATACCAGAACATGGTAAATTTAAATATGCTTGATGATGTAAACCTTTATGACATAAACAGCACGCAATAATCACAAATTATGGTCATTTCCTCTATTGGAGCAATAGAGAAAAAATTATCTTCAGGTTATACAATTTAACTCTGAATGTGCTTTTTTTGGTACTTGTACTTGAACATGGTAGGAGCAGAGTTAATATCCTATACAAAGGAACTTGGAGTACTTTGAAACGCTCCTTACAACAAATTGTAAGTTTCTCCAACTAAACATTTTTTTCTCTATTTCCTGCTGGAGGAAGAGACCACTGTTGATATACACAATAAATGTAACATTCAAAATGTATTGTTTTGATGCTTTTGCCTTATCAATTATGTTGGTCAGTCAATATTCCTTCCATGGGCCCCAAAACTGTCCAGGGGCTTAGGATCCAGGGGAAAAATTATATTCTAGAACAAAAATCTGAAAATCAATGCACTTCCATGTACAAGAGGTGCTAACGAAAAGATAAAATAGTGCTGGGTGTGGTGGCTCACGCCTGTAATCCCAGCACTCCGGGACCCCAAGTGGGTGGACTGCCTGAGCAAGAGTAAGATCCTGTCTCCAAAAAATAGACAGGTGTTGTGGCAGGTGCCTGTAGTCCCAGCTACTTGGGAGGCTAAGGCAAGACAATTGCTTAAGCCCAAGAGTTGGAGGTTGCTGTGAGCTATGATACCACAGCACTCTACCCAGGGTGACAAAAGTGAGACTCTGTCTCAAAAAATAAAAAAGGAGGAAGATAAAATAGTAATGTTTCCAATTCCCTAAAAGTGTCACAATGGCTAGAGCCAAAACAAACCCAGTGAAGTAAAATCTGAGTTGAAACCAAAGCTCATAATAAGAAAGTGGTTTAAGGGAAAGCATTTTGCAAGAACAAGGAAGGACAAGAACCAAACACTGGGCAGAAATTCAACTGGGCAGAATGCAGGCCAGCATGCCCGGCAAGTGGAAGGACATCGGAAGATGAGCCTGGGGGAGGGGATGGAGCTCCAGGGAGGAGCCTGGGGGCAACTCCAGCATCACTGGAGGCCACGGGGTAGCTTTGAGCAGCAGGGCAAATCATCTAATTTCTGCTTTAAGTAAATACATCTTGCTGACTTCTCTACGGAAGGGTGGATGGATCAGGGAAAGACGAAAGTAAGACCAGTTAGGAAGAAGCAGATGCTGATCCTGAGAATCCCGTTAGGAGAATTAGAGATGGGCATTCCAAATGCAGCCAACTGGGAGTGACAGGATGGACAGGGGACACCAGGAAGGAGGGCTCGCGTCCTCAGGAGACTAGTGGGCTCACATCCGGGTGAGGATGGCCTGACTGAGAGGGGGATGTAGAACGGAGGGTTTGGTGAGGAAAGAAATTGACAGTTGGGTTTTGGCCATGCTAAGTTTGAAGTGTTTATTCGAACACCCCCGGGGAGACACTGAACTGGCACCCGGTATCTAGGTCTAGAGCGCTAAGGAGCTTTGGGGTGAACACACACTCTCTATGTAACGGTCACAGCAAAGAGAACACCGGTGCACGTCCGTACTTTATGATGGGAAAACTGGGGCAAACGAAACACAGAAGAAAACCAGGTCAGTGTGGAATCCCCCAAACCCAGTGAAGAAAGTACTCCAAGGAGGTCAAACACATCAAAAGCCGCTGAAAGGATGAGTAAGATCAAAACTTAGATTTCATCTTTGGACTTTGCAAGGTACAGTCCCTGCGTTATCAATGGTGACAAGAGTCTTCTCAACAGAGTGACGGGCACTAGCAGAGGACGAGAGGAAGGGAGGCAGAGAGTGGGGACAAGTGGTGTGAATTCTGCTACGAGGAGCAGCATCCAATTCCGTTTCTCTCACATTCTCTCATCCAACAACCAACACAGAAGCCTGTGATCAAATGGAGGGTTTTCCCCACACACCCCAAGCAAGCAATCCTGCACTGGGCACCAGCCGGGTGTCCTCAAATGTTATTCTGACACTATCTGTCTACGAGATAGTTTCACATCCTCCAGGTTGACAGCTCAGTCCTACAACAATGTCCTCCACGTCTAATCCACGTCTCCAAGCTTTCCTAAGGAACTTATTGAGGTCTGCAAAACCTTCTGTTCAACCTTCTCTGTGAATTCCTTGGGGACTGTTCTTTTCCTACAGTTTCCTGCAGGGAAGCAGACCCTTTCACAGCATCTGTCACCTTGTTCTTCAAGATCACAGTGATGGTGGAATGGGACATGTCTGAACATCACCGATTTCCACTTCTATCATCCTCAATTACTTTTAACAATTTCATTTCCAGATCAATTGCTTGAAATGGCCTCTTACTGGCAATATTGGCAGCTTTTGCCCAGTTAGGGGCATGATGAACAAAACAACACGAGATTAAGTCAAGCACAAAAGAAAATGATGTGATCGAGAGACATGGTAAACACGAGACCACGTGTGAGGTGGCTGCCAGCAGAACATCACATATTGTTTCACAGTAAACTTTTTAATAAATAGAAGGAGTATACTTTAAAATAACAATAGCATAGTAATACATAAACCAGTTATGCATACATGTACTCTACTACCAAGTATTATGTACCATACATAATTGCATGTGCTATACTTTTTTTGTTGTTGTTGAGACAGAGTCTCACTTTATCGCCCTCAGTAGAGTGCCGTGGCTTCACACAGCTCACAGCAACCTCCAACTCCTGAGCTTAGGCGATTCTCTTGCCTCAGCCTCCCGAGTAGCTGGGACTACAGGCCCCAGCCACAATGCCTGGCTATTTTTTCGTTTTGTAGTTCAGCCGAGGCTGGGTTTGAACCCGCCACCTTCAGCATGTGGGGCTGGCGCCCTACTCGCTGAGCCACAGGCACTGCCCGCATGTGCTATACTTTTATAAGAGTAGCAGCACCACAATCATGTAACCTGTTGCTTTAGAACATTATATCAGCTACGTCACTAGGGGACAGGAATTTGGCAGCTCCACAATAATCTTGGGACACCAGCATTGTGTGTGTATCCACTGTGGATTGAAATGTCATTAGGTGTTGCATGACTGTATTTGACTTTTTAGGAGCATATGCTATTTAAATAAATATTAAAAAAATAAATATATCCCCATCAGCAGATGAGTAATTTGCTTCTTTCCATAAGGTTGTCCCAAATACATCTTGTCCTGGGATAACCTTGCCCTGTACACCAACAGATACGAGTCATGAAAAAATTAGAAACTCAGACTTAAGCCATTAAAAGAAAAAGGTTATAGTGCCTACTTTACTATAGAAGAATGTACATTAATGAGAAAAAAATCTACAATACAAAACAGAAAGCTCCTTTAGAAAGCCATTTCTATCCAGGGTCTCCAAACTTTTCAAACAGCCACACTCAACATCCTCATTTATGCTAACTGCACATTCTCCATTAAGACATGGAGAAAAACTTTCTCCAGATTCAAAACACATAAGCTACACTAAAGGGCGGAAACACTGTACAAAAGCTTCATGGCAGAACACAGAAGAAAATCATACCTGGGCAGAAGAATTCTGAGCCAAAGGACATCTCCTAGCGTTCTTCAAACTCTGCCGCTGAGCAATGAAACGAATCAGGTGGTTTGTTTCCGGGGAGCCCCGAGCACCAACTGCAGACCTTCGTCTGCATTTTTTAAGAGAGGACGGTGACCTTCCTGTAATGAAACACTCTTATAAATTGGAACAAACCAAGGTAATCACTACTAATCATGCCTCATATTCATGATGCACCAGCCTCAGAGAGAAAATGTGATAAACCCACGCTTCAGAAATCTAAGTGGAGAATTGCTGGTAAAGTTGTTCACACATCATCAGTTGAACGTGGATCCTTGTTTTGCCCACTGACTTAGTCAACAATGCCTGGTGTTTAAAAGGAATTTATTAGTTATTGAATAAACACATGAACATGTTTTAAATACTTATGTTTTTTTGTCCTATTTTCTGCACACAGAGGTGGGTAATGGTTTGCTTTTTGACTAGTAACTTATCTTTTTCCAAATTAGTCAATCTTATCCCCAGTGACTAAAAGCCAAGATCTCCATGTAGGCACTCTCATGTTCTTAATTCTTGAAAATAATTCTGTTTTTCTTGGATATCTACCTGCCTTCAGCATTACTCCAAATTTGCGCCATATGCTTAAGCACACAGAATGAATCCAGCCCTTTAAAGGTGTAAGGGACTACCGTTCTTGAACAGGAAAGACAGAACGGTGTGCCACTGTGCCCTTATCTCATTCATGTCTTAACCTAGGCTAGTGCCCTATGACTCCTAAGTCCTCCCTGAGTCTCCATTTCTAAATGCTGCCCTCTAAGACAGAGACCCCCAACCTTTTTTGGCACCAGGGACTGGTTTCATGGAAGACAATTTTTCCATGGACCACGGATGGGACAAGAGGTAGAGTTAGGGCCGTGCTGCTACGTCACCGGGTTCCTAACAGGCCATGGACTGGTCCCGGTTCACAGCTCTAAGTCAATTCCATTCCTATACAGCAGTTCTTTCTTTTCCATTGATGTCAGACTTCACAGACGAATTTAATTTTTACTGCTTAGAGGAGATTAGGCCGAGTCCATTTTTCTGTTTGTGATTTTTGAAGGAGACACACTCCAATCTTTCCATCTTATATTTTCTTAACTGCTCTGAAACTTTCTTCTTTTCACCATATAGTGAAAATAAAATGTATTACTGTTCACACTATATATCCACTTGTATCCCATATGTGAGGTCAAAAAGTGATTCACACACCGTTCTTGTCTAGTATGGGCATAAAGCATGACTCTGACTTAGGGACATTTTCACACTTGCTGACCTGAGACTCATTATTCCTACTAAACTAGATGAGCTGTGCATGTGCACAGAAGTCTCCCTGAAAGAGAAAGTTTGCAAACTCAATCAACTCAGATTCCTAAAGCAGTACATATCCTCAAACAAAGCTGAGTTCCATTAGTTACTTTTAAACTTGAAAATCACTGCAATTGAATGACAACTTCTCTTACCTGAAGTGCTCTTGACAAAGCTTTCAGGTGTAATTCCCAATTGCTCTACAGTCACCGTGGAGAAGTTCAAAGGTGATTTAAAAGTATCCGGTGTGCAAAGATTAGGAGGAACTTCTGCCACACGCTCCTGAGGAGTCACAATATTCCCAGTTCCCAAAATGAAAGAGGCATTTTCTGAAACAGAATCAAGTTGTATGGGCTAAATAAACTTCATTACCAAGACGAATGCCTACACCTTAAATTTCTCAAAGAGAGAAGAGATCACCACCTACCAGCTTCATTAACAGCAGACTCCTTGGTTTCGGAGGGCTTGTCTTTTGAATTGGCATCCATCTAAAAAACGAAGGAGAGGGGCAAAAAAGGAGCGAAGAAAGAAAAACAAAAAAAAAACCAATCCGCAACATTAATATGACTCAAGAACCGAATCCAAGACTGAATTCTAATACGATTTACACTGGCATGAAAGTACATGTTAGGAGAAAATTTTGGAGGCTCAATGGAAAGAGAAGGAAATGGAGGGGACTTCTGTTCGAGCTAAAACAAAGCCAAGGCTTTTCGAGCTCAGGGAACATCTCCATGACCAGGGTTCCCGGTTAGAGACTCGGCTCCGTGCATCTGCGGAAATTCTAACTCGGCAGGTCTGCACGGAGCCTGGGTGACCCCGAGCAGGTCCGAACCAGGACACTAGCTGCTCCGGGGTGCAGGCTGAGCAGGACAACCCCCCGAGAAGCAGCCCGGAGACACCGCACCCCGGACACTCGCCCACCTCTCACGCCCGCACTTCGCGGCCCTCCCGAGGCCTGCGTTGCTGGAAGCTCCGCATCCAGCGAGCGTCGCATCCAGCCTTCAGGACCCCGGCTCTCCGTCCCGGCAGCAAGAACCCGCCACCCTCCGGGCCAAAAGCCGGCGAACGCCCTCCTCGCCCGGCTCGTCCCAAGGCCGCCGCCGCCGCCGCCGCTAACACACAGCCCCGCCGTCCAAACCAAGCCGCGGTGGATTCAAACCCGGCTCCGCCCCCCGGCGCGGCGTTATCCTAGAACCCCTACGCCGCCACCGCCCCCCTAGGGTCCGAGGGGGCTCTGTGCACTCCCAGGTCCCTCTCCTCGATGTCGCAGGCACAGAAATTGCTCCCTGGGTTTGGGGAAAAAAACCGCTAGCTGCGTTCAACCCCACTGACCCGAGACACCGGCTGCTGACATGGGACTGCGGGGACTACTTTCCGTGAGAGTCTCGCGGAGTAACCCTTCAGTTATCGCCTTAGCTCCTCCCCCAGCCTTTCAATTGGATGCTGAAAACTTCGAAAAGAATCGCTGAACCAATCGTGACAGCACGATGGCTGGCTCTTGCCCTACAGCTGCCGTTTCCTTGGTAGGTAGAGTGGGAGGGGTTAAAGTAGTGGAGGAGCTGACTGTTGAGTGAGTCTAGTCTAGAGCACCACCTTCTTTCCTCAAACCCCGCCTTCGTATGCAGATGAGCACCACCTAGAATTGGTACGCGCCTGCTCAGTAGCGCTTGGAGCAGATGCTCCGCTTCAGGTACTGCTCTGATTGGTCGATACCCCTTCCCGTCTCCAAGCCTGCAGCCTTTCTTCCCTCCCACCGTCCCGACAGGGTTAGTTAGAGCCCACCCAACGCAGGATTCTGATTGGCTCAGTGCTGGCCGGCGCCGCGATTTGATTGGTGAGTCGTAGTGTCAGTCTCGGAGAGGTGGGGGAAGGGCCCCAGGCTGGCTGAGGAGCCTAGGGGCGGGGTGGGAAGGAGGACCGGCCAACCCCGGGGTGTGGGACAGAGTGCGTGTGTGTGGTGTGTCCGTAAGAGAAGGAAGGTGGCGAAGGGAGGAGATCCCGAGTGGGTGGAGGGAGGGGAAGGGAGGGAGGAGAAAAGGGTGGGAGGAGGGCAAGGTGGGAGGGTGGCGGCTCACTCAGGACCCAGCGGGGGCAGCGCGATGAGGCGGGTGACCCTGTTCCTTAACGGCAGCCCCAAGAATGGAAAGGTAAGGGGGTCGGGAGGGACGCGGCCGGCCAGCTGTCCGGGCCGGGGGTAGCCAGCGGGGACCCGGCTCGCAGGGCAGCGGCTGAAGTTGGGCAGAGGGGCTGGGAGGTGGGCGTGCGCCGGGGTCGGGGGCGCCCTGGGGGCAGCGCGGCGTCCCTGCGGCCTCCTCCGGACCCCCGGGGTTCCCTGTCCGAGCCGGCCACGCAACTTCTGGGCTGCCCCGGGGGGGCCGGCAAGGCTCAAGTTGACGCTCCTCGGACCCCGAATCCGGGCTGCGGGTCTTGGTGGTGGACAGAGGGCACCGAGGGCGAGGGAGGGCCGCTGTCACCCGAGCGCTCGGTGCAGGTGTCTTTTCCCCTCCTCTTCCCCCAAGACCCGCTGCCCCCACCGCCGGCCGGGGCAGGCGCTCTGTCCACCTTGGTGCTGAGTAATGGTCTGCTCAGGTCGGTGTTTGTGACAACTAAAGCATGTGAGATTGGCCAGGTAAAAAGAATGAAATTACCAGGGGATAAGTTAAATGTTCTTCCATCCTAGGTCGAATAGAAAATTTAAAAAATGGGGACTTCTTGGATGGTTCTCCTCCCTCTCTTAGATGCCCCAATCCCCCAAGCCCTCCTGACGCCAAACTTCTGTACTGGTTTTATTATTTCGTTTTGTTTGGGTTCCTTAGAGGACTGTGACAGCAGACCAGAATGGACAGATTGGACAGTAGCCCTTGCTGTGTTAGGCCTCTGTTGAGGGCGTGGTGCTAAATATTTTTCCAACGTGGGAGCAAGCCAAAATATTCATCTGTTCCTTCTCAGCCTCTTGCCCCACCCATGAAAGTTGTTCATCTACTTTGGAAAATTTTGACTGTGTCAAGGCAGACATTTATTGTGTGGCTAAATGATACTCTGAAGTTACAGCCTTTAGAGTCCAAGTTGAAGGTTAACTGGCCTCATTGTATTATTTGCCAGAATACTCTGCTTCCTACACATTCTGGAAACACAAAATTTTTAAACAGAGTAATTGTACACTGGCATTAAAAATGGCTTTCTAACTATGCAGTTTTTGAGTAAACATGCTTCGAAAATGTGAACCACACTGGGGTCTGTTGACTGTAATTTTGTGTTCTTCTAGTTTCAGAGATTTAATAGTCATGCAAAAAAACAGAATTGGGATTTTTGAGTTTTCAATGAATGCTGCCTTAAAAATCAGTTTCACAAAGTTTACATTATTCCTCACCACTATTAACTTTTTCTAAGCCAGTAGCTGTCAATAATCTGAAACTTAGATTGTTACTGTGAGAAAGACTCAGTTTATCCACAGAATTTTAATATGTTCGCAAAAACAAAACTCTGAATTACCATTTTATCCAGTTTGTCTGCTATGTAACTCTATGGGAGACAGAATAATCCTTACTCGTCAACTGTAGAACCCATTCCTAGCCTGTGTTGGTGTTTCCTTTAACTTCAGCTGATTAAAAAATATTATAATTTCTACTTATTTGACAAATAGCAGAATAATACATTAACAGCCTTCATTTTTAGAAGTGACTATTTAGCCAGATTGGCATGATCATGACATGAATTTTACTCAGAATGTGCAGGGAAAAAGTACCATTCAAATAGAGTTTGATATAAAAAAGATGGAGACTTTACATCTTTTGTATTAACCTGGATTGAGTCAAAGCACATGCTTCTTAGTAAAGTATCACAAGAAGAGAAAACCAAGTGTCCAAAGTACTCAATACTCATAGGAAGCCAGTAGATGATCTCATGCATGCCCACAGAAGAGAAAAACTCAAGGCTCGGCGCCTGTGGCTCAACGGGCTAAGGCGCCAGCCACATACACTTGAGCTGGCGGGTTCGAATCCAGCCCGGGCCCGCCAAACAACGACAGCTGCAACCAAAAAATGGCCGTGCTTTGTGGCGGGTGCCTGTAGTCCCAGCTACTTGGGAGGCAGAGGCAGGAGACTCGCATGAGCCCAGGAATTGGAGGTTGCTGTGAGCTGTGATGCCACAGCACTCTATCCAGGGTGACAGCTTGTCTTAAAAAAAAAAAAAAGGAAAGAAAAACTCAAATCAACTCAAGTTGGGGTAGAGGGAGAAGGATTGGTGTGCTCCCACTTAGCGGATACCATGTAAGGGTATGTGGCACCTCTTGGCTGTGAGACACACCTGCAAGAGGCACTCTGCCTAACAAATGCAAAGAGTGTAACCTCGTTGTTTGTACCCTCACATTAACCTGACCAAAAGAAAAAAAAAGAAAATATCTAGGATTTGATGATATGTAGAGTAAATTCACAGATACTACTGATATTACTAGGGTTTCTTGCTTGTATATGTAATAAAAGAAATGCTAAATTTAGAGTTTAATGAAAATAAAAATATAAACTTTCTCAAAAAAAAAATTCAGTCATACTGGTACACTTGACATGTTAAAGTAATGTATTATATAAATACGATATATTGTGATTATTCAAATTCAAAAAGGCTGAGTTTATGTCTAAATGTTTTACTCTGAATAATGCAGAGTATAATACGTAATGCAAATTATTTCTCTATAAAAGTTGGTACAAATTTGGTATGGTAATTTTAATGAAATTATAACAAATATTATTTTTTCACGCAAACTATTATGTTAAACAAAAAGAAAACATAACCGAGGTTCTTGCTCTAAAACAGTTTGATTCTCATCCATCAGTTGGAATATCTGTTATCACTTAAATTATCTCCTTTACCTAGCTTCTATATTTGTTTCCTGATGATATGAGCAATTTCTGTTTTTTTTTTCAAATCAGTTTCCCTCTCATAGCTTATCTATGTCGTTGCCAGACTATGGCCCAGGAAACCTGAGAGTGGGGAGGCAACCAGTTGTTTCAGGGGCCTATCTCCTAAGCGCACTGTGAATTTTCTATGTGCTAAATAAATTTAAGTGTGAGTAGTAAATGTATCTGATGTTGAAGAGACAGAAGTTAGAGACATGCATTCTCTAACTTCCAGAGTGAAATGGCCAACCACAAAAGATCCAGTGGAGTTTAGGAAGAAATATTATACCTTTTGTTTATATACTTAAAAACTTGAAATAATATGAAAATTTGATTTTTCCCATCTAGAAAAGCACAGGTGCCTCCAGTCACTGAATGTGTCAGCTGGGCTCCAGGCTGTGAGAAGGGAGGACGGTGTCATGTGACTGGGTTGATAGTGACCTCACTGATCGGTTGGCTTTGACATATTTTGTTAACACACCTAGAAGCTTACAAGTGCCACTTTAAGATTTATATCCAGTGTTAACTATATTTACCTTCACCAAAATGCCAAGTGGCTTCCAAGCATTTTATCAAAGAAACTGCAAATTGAAGACTATTAATTATGCAAGCACAAGTAAAGAGGAAATGGCAGACGGGCCACTCTCCTAGAATGAACTATGAGATTCAGAAGGAATTGATCTCCTTGGATCTGAGAAGTCAACCAGTTCTAAATTCTAAAGACCATCCGAAGTCCTACTTAATAGCTACTATTAACAAATAACCTCTCCTTAAGTGTACATTGTTCTTTGAAATATTAGCCACTGGTAGGATTTCATCCTCCTTAGCCAGACATTTAGAAGTATTTTCTAGCACACGATGACAAATAGCTTCATATATATATTTAATTTTTAATATTTAAAGTGAGTCTTGTATTTGGCAGAATTTCACTAAATACAGGGTGGCAATAAAGTTTGTGTGCAGTTTAAAATAGTAATCTTCAATAAGTTTAATTGTTAATTAATTAATAATAAATACTTAGAGGATTCTTACTGGCCAATTCATAGTCTAAATTAGTAAAAGTCCACATCATGAGAAAACATACTTTCCTACAGGGGTATGTCGTTGATAAATAGATAGACAAATGTTTGAGCACATGCCCCAAAATGTTTTACTGATGGAGTGTATAGTCAGAAACATTTGAAGACCATAGTTGTAAAAAATTGGGATCTTTAATTTAAAGATTGGGTGGGGTTTTTTTAACTGCTCCAAAGAAGTTAATGTTTGTACCAACCCTTTTTTCTCCGCGTGCCTCAGAATTCCCATTGTTCTCTTTTTAGAATCCCTGTAAAAGTTGGCAGTAAGGAAATTGAACGTCCTGTGTGTCTTTTGAACAAACTGATGTCAACGCAAAGTCTCTGTGCACCTTGAACATAGTTTTTTCTTTACTTTAGAATATTAACTAACGAGCTGTGCATGTCATACACTGATGTTTTCATTCATCCATTCAAACAGCAATGACTGAGCGCCTTTTGAGTGCGAGGCACCAGGCCAAGCACTGCAAACAGTGGGATAGGAAACTGTTCTTCATTCTGTACTATGATTGCATTGTTGGGCCAGGAAGTAAGTTTTTTTCTGGCTTTCATAATAGGTCAGAAATATTAAGTATCCAGATTTGAACCCATTACATTGTTAGAATTGAGCATAGGTGAAAATCCATGTGAACCTCTATCACTGGAAATATAACATTAATAAGAATCCAATAAAGGCTCACTATTTAAACCTAAATTTTTCTTAATGTATGTGATAGGTACAAAAAATACAATAAAGACTATTAATATACAGGAAAAGGAATATCATATAACAAATATCCTTAAATCTGCCACAAACCCCAAGAAACAGGATATGACCAATGATGTAACCTGCCCGTCCACTTTCCTATCCTTCTTCTCCCATGAAGGCAGCCATTTTCCTGAGTTTTATATTTCTCTTTACCTTTTCTTAAATCAATATTTTGCTACATATATGTCTAGTGAAACTACCGTTTTTTTTATTACTTATAGGGTCCATATAGAAAGTCAGATGCGAAAATACTTGATGAAATGTCTTTGATTATGTGTTAGGACTGATTTAAGTGACAATAAAATTAATGTTGAACTGAATTTATACTAGACTATGCTCCTTAGTAGTTTTGTGGCCCACAAGGAAGCACCTATTATGCTTTGATTGCCCAGAGAATAGTCCTTGCCAAACAGTCTGTTTTGTCTGTTACACGGTCAATTTGCCTTCAATGGGGAAGGAGAGGAAATGGCAACAATCTAACAACCCTCTATGTAAACAACGAACAGGTCTTGAGTTAGACTCCCTCATTTTGTTGCTTTGGGTTCTTCTGTCATGGGAAAGCCTAACAGAATTTAAAACGATTTTATTTTTGGTCTTCATTTTATTCTGCTCTTTAGGACAACTCTGTCCAATGGAACTTCTGTGATAATGGAACTATTGCACATCTCCACTGTTCAGTAAGGCAGCCACTAGCCACTAGCCACTCTGGCATTTGGGCACTTGAGATGTGATTAATATAACTAATTAATTAAGGGGCTGCATTTTTTCTTTTTTTGAGACAGATTATCACTATATCGCCCTCAGTGGAGTGCCGTGGTGTCACAGCTCATATCAACCGCCAACTCTTGGGCTGAAGTGATTCTTTCGCCTCAGCCTCCCAAGTAGCTGGGACTACAGGCGCCTGCCACTATGCCTGGCTATTTTTTGGTTGTAGCTGTCATTGTTTTTTGGCAGGCCCGGGCCAGATTCCAACTCACCAGCTCCAGTGTATGTAGCTGGCACCCTAGCCACTGAGCTACAGGCACCGAGCCTACTGGGCTGCATTTTAACTTTCAGTTAATTTTAATAAATTAAGTAGCCTCATGTAGCCAGCGCTTCCTCTTTGGACAGCACAGCTTTAGAACATAGTGGGTGGCCTGTGTTTTCATGAGAAGACAACTGGCCCACAGGAAAAACCCAAGTCAACAATTTAATTTGGTATATTTTGAAAAATAAGTCATTTAAGATCTTCAGCTCTAATATAAATGAAATGCAGAAGCATAACAGACAGATACACTAGACTTGTGTCTGTTTTATGGTACGGACAATAGAGAGACGTGAAAGAAATGCTGAGGGAGAAAGCTGATGTTAGGGCAAGGGTGGGATAACGTCTGCAGGAGAAACCCATGTAGACATACACAAGAAGCAAAGCTGAAGGTGAAAGAGATTCAGAACGTTCTGAACCTAACAGCAGTCGTGGACCGGTGGTGTTGGAAAGCGGGAGCTTCGTCCCTCCTCGTGCCCTTCCCCACTGCACTAGATGTTTTGCACCTGCCTCGGTCAGTCTTTAGCTCCTTTGCGTTTTTGCTGTTTTTCTCCCCTTCACTCTCTTCATGCTGTGTGCCCAGCACCCCGGATTTGCTGTGCATCACGCCCTAGGTGCTCTGTTTCTCCTTTCCTTCTCCCCAGAATGTGTGCACGCAATAACCAAACTACAGTCTCTGTCGCAGAGGTGAAAAATGAAAGGAAATGTGGGAGACCTATGTTACTCAGGCTGCATTATTTATGGCATACCTGCTGTGTGCAAGACACCGTGCCAAGTGCTTTGCATTCTTTTTTTAATCATGGTAAAATATACCAAAATTTGCCATTTTATTCTACTTTGTGTCTCTAAGAATTTGCCTGTTCTAGGTACCTTGATGTAAGTGGAATCATAGAATATTTGTTGTTTTAAGTGTCTGGCTTACTTCACTTAGCATTAATGTCTTCAGGTTTCTCATTGCTTCTTCAAGCTGAATGGTATTTCTTTGTATGTATATGCCATTGTTTTTTACCCAATCATCTAGGTAGGGACTCTGGGTTACACATTATTGTTTATGATCCACCTGGTTCCCCTTTACATTGTTCCTGCCTTCTGTCTCCCTGTAAATTGCCCCAGTTGTCACCATTCTTCTGGCCTTCACCCTTCAGATCTAAGGAAAAAACCTGCTGAATACTCTGCTTTTGCGCGACTGTGCCCTCGTGATAGCAAACAGCTCCCTTCATGACCTGTTGTTTACTTTATATAACTAAAAATCGCCTGCTCCACTCTAGTCCCTCGTGGACAGAGGACCAGCTCTGGTGCCTATTTCCATTCACTGCTGGGCTTCATGGTCAGCTCCACACCTACTTTTGACTCTTGACTTTCAGAGGTCCTAATGGATAATGGTACAACTGTACAACTCAGTCACTGGGAGTCATAGTTGCCTAGGACCAGAACACAAAATTCACTTTCCTGTAGATTCTCAGCCCCCTGCCCAAGTAGTTGCCCTTACCTTGCCCTTATGTGCCTGGTTCAAGGCAGGAAGGAGCAATTCACTGTCCCCCAGCTCTTTGTTAATTGCTAAAATCTGGCTTTTATAAAATGAGTTGAAGAAGTTACTGAAGAATTAAATAAATGACGTGAAAAGTTATCTTTTGTGTAGTGTTTGATAAAGATGTAATAAACAGCACTGTCATTCCTATTTGAAAAACGAACCATTCCTATACCAAAGGAGTAAATATAAGAATAACATAATAAGTTCTTCGTAGGTCTCAGGCACTTAACAAAGCTCATACCGTTACATTAACTCATTTCATCCTCATAATAACCTTATAGGTAGGTGCCACTGTTTTCTTCCTGTCTACTTAAAGCAACAGAAGCATATAGAGGTTAAGTTATTTATCTCAAGTCAACAGCTAGACAATGTCAGAATCTAGATTCAAGGGCAGGTCTGTCTTTAGACTGGAATGCTGCTTAACATACCTTAAGACTGCAGACTGGTTTAGGTTGAGACGATTTCTTTTTCTCTAATTTTTCATTCTACAGTATTAGCACTAAGTAAATATATGAGTCATAGAAGAAAAGGGGACACTGTTAAGAACCTCTGGAAATTTCCTTTTATGTGATCAATCTGATTTTTTAGCTCTGTTTGCAGTGTGATGGTTTATAACTTTGGGTGATGAAAATTCATTAAATAAGTTCATATTAATTTGGTGTGTTTACAGGTGGTTGCTGTATATGGAACTTTATCTGATTTGCTTTCTGTGGCCAGCAGTAAACTCGGCATAAAAGCCACCAGTGTGTATAATGGGAAAGGTGGACTGATTGATGATATTGCTTTGATCAGGTAACCTTCGCCTTTGTATAAGCTATCAACACTGTGCTTCTCCTTCTCGGTGCTGTGCTGTCCCCTGAGGTAGCAGTTTAATCAATGTTAGCTATACAGGATTTTGGCAAGTGATTTGCTAGAATTTGCTCTTTGGAATTTAAGTCATTTGGACTTTGTTCATATTAATCAGATATAAAACCCTTCGTACATGCTAGTATACGGATAGTCTTTCTGCATAGTTCATACGTGACTATGAGGAATTTGTGGTACTAGAGATGGACCTAGTAAGACATGCAATTTTTTATGTTAACCTAACTTTAAAAATCTAATTGATCTCTTTTCTTTTATATGCAACTGCTTATTATTAAATTCCTTTCCTAAAAATGCTTTGAATTTTAGAGACATTATAAAAGACCAGCGCTCTAGGCAGAGAGGCCCCCAGTGCCCGACACCAACAGGGGACTTACCTGTGCTTTATTTTTAGATATTCTGGGCAGATTGACACAACTGTGTAGTTCCCTCTCTCATCCTCACAGGGTAAATTTTGGAGTAGGAAGAGACTTAGTAAGAACACAAATTAAGTGCCGACTATGCCAGTTATGTTATATTTGCTTGGCCCAAGTTTTTTAGTTGACAAAGCATGGGTTTTGTTTTTTTAATCGATGATGTGATGATAATGGTGTTTTAAATTATAGTGATATACAAAGTTTTAGTCTCTGTTTAAATCCAGATCAGAATGACTTTGCAGTATAATATGTTGCCTTTGAAATTCATCCGTTCTAGTCCCTCCATTGGACAGGTGACGGAAGCTAAGCATCTGCCACATTAAATGACTGGTCCAGGTCACACAGCTTAGTAGTTACTATTGTATGAAAAGAAAACAAACTTTTATACTTACCTAAAAAAAGCTGACTGGCATGGTGAACAAGTACATTTTAAATCCAAATAAGTTAGGGTAATTTCTTGGTTCAGGTGCCGAGGACGGAGTCACTGCTGGGGGGTCGCATCAGCCTGACGCTCTGCTGAGACAGTGCAGTGTGTGTCTCGTCCTGTCGCACGGAGTGAAGCGTTACGAGCTGTAAAACTTGTGCTGATTAGGCTTTGGTTCACAGTACAGTCTGATCATCATATTAGTGATGTGATGGGTTGGGGCAGAGGAGGAGGAGGATAGATGCTGATGATCAGAACTGGGGTCATGTGTAATACTGTACTTTTGGAGGTACGGGGGGTGTGTTGTGGGCACAGCTTTATAGCAGAGTTACTTCTAGTTACATTTTTCCTAGATTTAATATGAAGCTTTATTTTATTTCCAAAGTACACAGCAGCTAATGATATAAGAGAGAATCTCAATAATTTATTTAGGGGTAAAAAATTAAAATAAAAAAGAAGAGTTGGCTATGGCTTTTAATCATACCCTTTGAGCTTCACATAAGCTGAATTCATATAATTTATATAGTGCAATTTTTTTTATTTCAAAAGTCCTTTCATGAGTACATCTCACTTTTGAATTTAAATCCAGAGGTAGTTAAGTTGGAAGGGTTCCAAAGCACTGGAAACTTCATTTCTCTGCTGTGTGGATTGATAGCCAAACGGTAATTATATAAGGTTTTCAAATCAAAAATGAAGAGTGATAGCAAAACTTATCTTACATGATTCTAAGGAATCATTCCTATAATCAACAGATGATTAATGTGACTTCTAGATTTTGATGGTGGCTTTTTCAATTTTGATTTTCCCAGGGATGATGATGTTTTGTTTGTGTGTGAAGGAGAGCCATTTATTGGTAAGTGATTTCCTTAAAAACCCATTTTGTCTGCCAAAATAAAAAAGATGAATAGTAAATATTTTAAATAAGGTTAATAAGCTTAAAATTAAAAAAGATCGTTTGGCTGTATTCAGATCTTCACACTCAAAAATTTTTGAGTCTGAGACAGCAACTGTGGCTCAATGAGGAGGGCACCTGCCCCATATACCGAGGGTGGCGGGTTCAAACCCAGCTCTGGCCAAACTGCAATAAAAAAATAGCCAGGTGTTGTGGCAGGTGCCTGTAGTCCCAGCTACTCGGGAGGCTGAGGCAAGAGAATCACCTAAGCCCAAGAGCTGGAGGTTGCTGTGAGCTGTGACGCCACGGCACTCTACCGAGAGCAACAAGGTGAGGACTCTGTCCCTAAATAAATAAATAAATAAATATATATTAAAAAAATTTTTGAATCTGCTTTGGGTCTGTGTATTAAATTTTTTATTTGAATTATATGATCATGTTTTGGATACTTTATCTTTTATATACCTTTAAAATGCTCTGTAAGTGTACATACTAATTAAGTATAACATAATAGGGTAGTTTTGATCTTAGAAACTACAACTGTTTTGTTTTGAAATTTTTTCTGATAGTAATTGTCAAAATCTCTCTTAACTATATAAGCAAACATTGCGTGCATAAGTAGTGTTTAACAATCCTTCACTGTGATCAAATCTGTCAAAAAGTGACTTGCCATCAGCTATACACACAGGCTCATACACAGACATGCACAACTCTTTGATTTGGAAGAAAGCTTATACAGTATGTGTCTCAAAAGAAAAAAAAGCCTAAAGCTTAAGTAAGGTAAATGTTGTTTTAGAAGCATTTATTTAGTTCTATACAGTCACATCCAGCTTATATTTGTTCAGTTATTACTTAAAGCATCACATTAATTGTATTTGTTGAATGGAAATAGGTTTCAGGATTGTTGCTCAGGCAGTTGGCACCTTAGCAGTGCATTCTCTTCCCTGTCTCTACCATTAAACTGAACAAAAACTTTTCCTCATCTTTTACCCATTGGCCTAACAGTTGTTGGCAGGCTGTGGTCACTTAATTGGTTCACTGCATACAAACAAACAAAACGAAAAGTAATCAATTAAGGTTCTTTTTTGGTTTTGTTCTATAGTTATGAACTTTTGTATTTAAAAATATTTGGGGCGGGCGCAGTGGCTCACAGCCTGTAATCCTAGCACTTTGGGAAGCCCAGGCAGGAGGATCCCTTGAGCTCAGGAGTTTGAGACCAGCTTAAGCAGGAGCAAGATCCCTAAAAATAGAAAAATGAGCCGAGTGTGCTGATGGGTGCCTGTAGTCCCAGCTACTTGGGAGGCTTAGGCAGGCAGATCGCTAGAGCTCAGAAGTGTAAGGTTGCTGTGAGCTATGCTGAAGCCACGGCACTCCAGCCTGGGAGACAGAGCAAGACTCTGGTCTCAAAAAGAAAAAAAAATTGGTATGTTTTCATCTCCTACATTTATTGATTGATGCTCATTATTATTGGTGCTCATATTATCTTACTTTTGGCCAGTAGAAACCTCTTCAGGTCCTTTTAACACAACCCCATTAGTCTTTTAGAGCTTTATTATTATCGGGAATAACAACATATTTATCTTAACCTTTTCCTGTCCCAGGCCTGGATCTATATTTTTCCCAAGGAACTTTGATTTCTTTTAGTGGAAAATGTCATTTCAAGATAAATACAGGTGGTAGGGTGGCTCTCTGCTGTTGTGTTCATCATTTGACTAGGCCTTTTGCTGGACAAAGTTGGAAATACATAGCTAGCAAGAGATAAAATTTATAATATAATAAATTACGGAGGGAGTTAAGTCGATAAAATATGTGTTCATATACTTCTAGCTTAAGGTGAAGTGTTGAAAACATGGACTCGCTTTCTATATTGATATGTTGAGGTCTGTTAGACCTTCTTACCTTTTGTCTGGGCTCCTACTCTTTGTCCCTGTTGTCTTTTGTTCAAATTGGATTCTTTCCCTAGCATCTGACCAGTACAGGGCTTTGTCTTTAGAGGAGAGTTTTGACAGGTGGTTTTTTTTTTTTTTTTTATTAAATCACAGCTGTGTGGGGTGGCGCCTGTGGCTCAACGGAGTAGGGCGCCAGCCCAATATGCTGGAGGTGGCGGGTTTGACTGCAAAAAAAAAAAAAAAAAAATCATAGCTGTGTACATTAATACAAAAATGTGCTGGTTTTATATACAATTTGAAATACTTTCATTAAACTGGTTAACAGAGGGCAGGTGGGTTTTGAGAGTTTATCTGTAACCCCTTTAGATCTTACTGCAGTCCCCTTGCATCATGCGTTTTGGGTTTGGAGACGCCGGTCCCACACCGAGTGAGCGGTGAAGCCTGTGTTCGCGGTTGCTTTGGCATTCATCACGTTCATTCACAGATGCTAAAGCGTGCTGCTCTTACAGCTGTTGGTTTTGGTGAGACTACCTTGTCACCTAGTTTTGTTTTTGATGCAGTCAGTGGCTTTGGCATTTGCTGTTCTAGTATCTCTGGTGTGTATTTAGTTTAAAAAATTATGCTATTGCCATTTCCTCAGAATCCCCAGTCTTAATGTTTTATTATTTTCTGTATGTCATCTTTAGATCCTCAGACAGATTCTAAACCGCCTGAAGGACTCTCAGGATCTCACACAGACTGGCTGACGTTAAATGTCGGAGGGCGGTACTTTACAACCACACGGTAGGTGTGAGCCTAAGTGACAGAGCCTTAGAGAGAAAATGCAAAAGGAACGCTGTACCGTTTTTTTCTTCCCTTCCATTTACTGAGTTCCTTAAAAGATATTCAAGTGCTGCTTAAATATACTATGTTATTAAACCATTTTAAAAACTTTTATGAAGAAAAAATTAAAACTTGGTCATAAGTCATTCCAGAGAGAGCATAAGAAGCATGAATTGTGCATTAGAACGTGCTTTTTAGATAATGAGTGATATACATGCAATACAAGTAAAAATTAACCCTATTGAAATACAGAGATTACAACTACTTATGTTAAAGGGGTCATAAAATAAAAGTTTAGAAGATCAAGGATATTGTTATGTAATAGTTTGTTAGCAGGATAGATTAACATTTAAAGTAAAGGAAACTAAAACAATGTTTAAGTCAAAGGAAGTCCAGTTTAGAAGGGATTTTGATAAATGGCAACTTACCGCCCGTTTTTGTTTCCCAGCATCACTCCTACCAGGTTATAGCATGCGTCTTTTTGAGAGAGCAGCTGGGATCGAGTATACTCTTGACTTAAATATGTTTGTTTATAAAGACAAATGGAGAAATCAATTTTTTTCCCTGAATTCTTAGGAGCACTTTAGTGAATAAAGAACCCGACAGTATGCTGGCCCACATGTTTAAGGACAAAGGTGAGTGTTCTCTACATTTTATGTGATCTGTTTGTACCTGTTGGCTTTACAACTTGTGACCTTCTGTATGTTTTAATGATGTCAGTAATATTTATAAGAGTAAAAACTTACTGGTCTGGGTGGCACCCGTAGCTCAATGTACATCAAGGCACGCGGGTTCGAACCCGGCTGGGACCTGCTAAACAACGATGAAAACTGCAACAAAAAAATAGACGGGCATTGTGGTGGGTGTCTGTAATCCCAGCTAGTTGGGAGATTGAGGCAAAAGAATTGCTTAAGCCCAAGTGTTTGAAGTTGCTGTGAGCTGTGACACCACGGCACTCTACCCAGGGTGACAAAGTATGTCTCAAAAAAAAAAAAAAAAACTTACTGATCTGTTACATACTTTTTTCTCATAAAATTTCTAACTTTATTTTTTATTTATGTGGGGCTTTCTTCATTGTAATGGTAACACAGGTGTCTGGGGAAATAAGCAAGACCATAGAGGAGCTTTCTTAATTGACCGAAGTCCTGAGTACTTTGAACCCATTCTGAACTACCTGCGTCATGGACAGCTCATTGTAAATGATGGCATTAATTTACTGGGTGAGTTTTCAGTAGAATTATACAATTCCTTATGTTTTTATCAGTTTGGGCTTTTTATTTTGTTTTCACTTAGTAACAGGATATATTCAGAAAGTGAAAGCTTATCTTTTCTGTTTTTTGAACTAAATGTTTTCACATGTATGTGAATGTACATAGGTGTAGAAATAAATAAAGTACAGGCAGGTGGCCTTTCAGGTAAACAGTCTTTGTCCATATAGGTATATGTCTATTTAACCCATACATTTCAATTCCAGTGTCTACACTGATTGTGCTTCTATCACAAAAGACTTTAAAGGATTTTTTGTTTCTTTTCATTTTTTAATTGAATTGTTGACTATAACGTGGCTCCAGGTTCTGGACATTCCTCTTGCGTTGAGAATTAGAGTAGTCAAAAAGGAGAGTCATGCTCTGGGGAAGAGCCGGAATCAAGGAGTGGGAACCCGCAGCCTCAAGGACACAGGTGGCCCTCCAGATCCCCAAACGGGACGTCTTCACTGACTCCAAACTTCACACAACCAATCCCGTTATTTAAAGGATTTGTTCTGTAAAATTTGGACTCAGTCCAAAGGCCACACTGATGGATCCAGAAGGCCCCAAGTGACCCCAAGGCCCCTGGGTCTCCACCTGTAAGTGCCTATTTAGTGCCTGTAAGTGCCACATCACTGCTATGTTCGAATGTGGACTGAGGGTGCCAGAGCCCTACTTTATAAAGCAGAGCTAGACATCTAGAATCTAGTGACAGTTTCTGATTTTAAAAACATTATGTGCCAGACATATCAGAATCAGTCCAAGGACTGCTGACTCACAGTCTCTGTAGTGAAATACAAAACACCTAATAACTTTAATGTGACTATATTAAAGTTTATTCCCTTTTAAAATATACCTATTGCAAAAAAAAAAATAACAGTTGACCCTGTTGTCTAGGTCCACAAAATATTTGTAAGTAAATCCTTACTGCTGTTTTTTACTTTGTACCAACTTTAAATCCTTTACAAACTTTTATTATTTTAGTCATTCTGCAGAAGTTACTATTATAAAAATAACCAGTGATCCATTTGTGCACAGCCTTTTTTTTTTTTCAGCCCCTGTATCATTTGGTGGCTTTTCATTTTAATGACCACCCTCTTCTGAGCATATTTTAAACCTCAGCTTTATATGTCCTCTGGGTTCTTCTGTTCCTCTCATTTTAATTTTTCCTTGTCGTGTTGATCCCTGCCTAGAAATAACATGAGGAATATATGTATATATATATCCATGCGATCTCTGACTTCTGTTTCCCGTGGTAATCTTGATTACCAAGATTTGCTTGTTTTTTAATATTTTGTGTTTCTCTGACATTTCTCATATTTATTCAGTTGTCCAAAAAGTAGAGCTCTCTACTGGATTCATTTTATAAAGCCTTGTTTTTAGTTAGCAGGCTTCCATTCAGACTCTTGGCATTGCCTACAGGTTGTCCCAAGTAATTATGTGCTCATTAGGTTATGACCCACAGGAACTGTATTGAAGGGCTGCAGTATTAGGGAGGTTGAGAACCACAGCTCTATGGTAATTTCTGTAAGACCAAAGGGAGGTGAGTGGCAGAGCTGCGATTCATATCCACGTCTTACAGGTGCTAGTAAAAAATGCACTAATTTCCTCTACGGCCTTCTTGTATGTTATTTTGTATTTCTAAGGCTTTGGGGAAGTTTCAAAGGTTTAATTGTAAACCTAGAATTGGAAAACCATCTTTACCACATCCCTTGAGAGGTGCTGATTTACCCAGAAAATCTTGGCAAATAGAGAGTGAGGCCCACTAGACCCTCTTTTTTATTTATTTTGTCTTCCTTTTCCTTCTTACCTCCCTTCTTTTCCCTCCTTCCTTCCCTCCCTCCTTTCTTCTTTCTCCTTTTTTTTTTTTTTTTTTTTTTTTTTTGTTTTGTTTTGTTTTGCAGTTTTTGCCTGGTCAGGTTTGAACCCACCACCTCCGGTGTATGGGGCCAGCACCCTACTGCTTTGAGCCACGGGTGTTGCCCCCTTCCCCTTCCTTTCTTTCCAGCCCTTCCTGCTCCTCCAGACCTTCTGTTACGATGGGTTTCTACCCGGGACAGATTTTGTAGCCTGCTGCCCTTTCGGGATGAATCCACAGGTCAGGCCCCTGTGGTGTGTACTGGAGACGGCAGGCCAGGGTGGCTGTCCTAGGGGTGCGCTGTACATCAGCGACCTTGGTTTTGCAGTTGGATTATTGAAGGTGGAGTTCAGTTTTCACCAAAAGAGCATGTTACTCTTCCCATGTAGTTGCCTGTGGTTTTCTGTGTCTGTATTCAGCTGCCCTTAGCTTAAAACTATTTGAAGGGAGGGATTGTGTCTCTTACTTTCGGTGTAATTCCTGGATCCTTAGTCGTTTTTTATCAAGTACACAGCCAGCTGATGCATTTGAAAGATAATGGATTCCAGATTCATTCCCACACACTCTGATGTTGTGAGAAAGCATAGCAAGTCACCTGAGAGTAAAAATAGATGAAATCCCTTTTATCAGTAACAAATACTTCTGGGCGGCGCCTGTGGCTCATCGAGTAGGGCGCTGGCCCCACATGCCGAAGGAGGCCATGGAGGTTGCTGTGAGCTGTGATGCCACAGCACTCTACCCGGGGTGACAGCTTGAGGCTCTGTCTCAAAAAAAAAAAAAATGTTAAGATGAAGTGAACAATATTTTATTGAATTCACAGTAAAGTCACTAAGTTGATTTAGGAATATGTGGTATTAAGATTTCTCCTCTGTGGCCTATTTAAAATGATTATCAGAAATAATTTTGAAATATGGAAGGCCTTCATTCTATTTTTAAATTTTGGGGGGTTTTTTTGAGACAGAGCCTCAAGCTGTCGCCCTGGGTAGAGTGCTGTGGCATCACAGATCATGGCAAACTCTAATTCCTGGGCTCAAGCGAGTCTCTTGCCTCCGCCTCCCAAGTAGCTGGGACTACAGGCGCCCTCCACACACCTGGCCATTTTTTGGTTGCAGCCGTCAGTTGATTGGCGGGCCCGGGCTGGATTTGAACCCACCAGCTCATGTGTATGCAGCTGGCGCCTTAGCCTGTTGAGCCACAGGTGCCGAGCCTATTTTTAAAATGTTTATTGATACATAATAGATGTACTTATTTTGGTGGTAAATGTAATTTAACAATAATTAGTATAATTAAGATATCCATCACCTTAAATATTTGAGAAGGCTTTCATTCTAATTATTAGTTTTCTATTTTTTCCTTTAAGAATATAAACAATTTAGAAAAACCTTGGTTTTAACAAATATTTTCAAATATTCTATATGTTCAAAACACTGCTTTTCTTCTGTGTTATCTCATAGACTATTTGTTAAAGTTCAATTCCATTGTGAGAATTTAACATAAAAAATTCTTAAATATCAAAATGAATAGTTTTCTGTAAAAGTCATATCATTTTTTTTCTAATAGGTGTGTTAGAAGAAGCCAGATTTTTTGGTATTGACTCATTGATTGAACACCTAGAAGTAGCAATAAAGGTAAGTTTCTTTTTACATTAGCCAGAGTTACACGTTAGGGATATCTCCATAAATACCCCACTAATACCTTCATACCTTTCTCAAGAACTCTCAACCCCCAGAGGATCATTCACCGATATCCCGAAAGGAATTTGTCCGGTTTCTGCTGGCAACTCCAACCAAGTCAGAATTGCGTTGCCAGGTAATTAAAGCAGACTACTACATGAGTTATTTGTATCAGCAAATTTGTGAATAAAGTTTTACATTCTTCTGAGGATTTTATATCTTTGGTTTTTGCTTTATTTTCCTTTTTCACGTGAGATAATGTAATTGTGGGTGACAGCATTGGTTTAGTTCTGAAGTGGTTAGCTAGAAAGAGATGCGGCAGCCTTTTTCATTGTCCAATTGTGCCTAACGTAGCAGTTTGTGAGTATTGCATGGAAATTGCAATACTTTTTTTTTTTTTTTTTTATAATTTTATTGAATCATAATTCTGTACATTGGTGCAATCATAGGGCATGATTCATATACATTCAGAAATGTTTTCATCGTACTGTTACAGATAGCCTTCATTTAAAGTCAGTATTTGTACAGT